>WBNQ01031043.1:0-36798 GCA_013401375.1 Spizella passerina | reverse complement strand
ACTTTTTACTGAGCTGGACAGGAACCCAAAAAGATTATAGTCTTCAGTGGGCCTTCAGTTCAGGGCGGGTTGGATCTGGTGGGACTTCCCAAGAAATGAGATATTGGGCAACAACAAACTTCCAAGTTTGTGGGAATTCAGCTCAAGCTCCAAGTGCCTTATTCAGCCATTTCCTGCAACTAAAGTTGTGGAAAGAACAGTCAGTAAATTGCCAGGAGGATTTGGATCTTTTTCCAGCATTTTTTTTGTCCTTCATTGTCTTTCCCTCTCATATGTGCAAGCACTTCTCCAGAGAGCAGGAGCAGCACAGAGCTGAAAGTGCCAACTCCATGGAATCCTCTCCTTTGTTGTTAAACAATTCTGGAGCTTGGATGGTGCAGTTTTGGCTGCACCTCATTCAGAGAGCTCCTCACCTCAGCTCCTCGCTGGCTGCAGATTCATCCATCACCTGCTGGGTTTTCTGCTGACACACTCATCTGGCCAGCCTCAGATGAAATGCTTTATCCTTCCTCATTACCAGGATTCTTATGGCAATAACATTCAGAGGAGTCTTTTACTGGGAGATAAAATGTAGGCTAAAATGTCACAGGACTTTATTAGACAATCTAAACTTAATTGCAGATGAGTTGATGCACTCATAAAAGATGATGCAATGTTTCTATTAACTCCAACATATGGTAACTATTCATGGGAGGACAGCAAAGAGAGATATCACTAAATGTTGCTCTAAAATGGTCAAATTAGGAAGCTGGCTATTTTTTTTCTAATAGTAACTTAAAATGTGTTACTAACTAGCGAGAGTTTACCTAACATTAGAAATATTCAGGGGACATTGCTTATGCAAAACTGTGGCAGGAATTTGATTATGCCTGTGAAGGCACTTGGTTATTTAGAATATTTCCCCTTGCTCTGTGATGGAAATGGACAAAGAGCTCTGCTTCCCTGAAGAGTTGCACATCTTGAACACATTTCCCTGCTTTCACTGAGGTTCTTGGGAGGTTTATTTAAATAATTAATTCTACAGTAAGTGATACTTGCTGGCAGAAGATATTGCAGATAGCAGAGTTTAATTATTTGTGCCATTAGTGTTCCTATCTTTAGAAATTTTAGTGATAAGCCCTAACAATTACACGATCTGTATTAATTACAGTACAAACTTTCTTCCATCCTGCTCTGATGCTGATGAGTTCTGTAGCCTCCCACTTTGCCCTGAGGTGCAGTTTAGAGGTGCCAGGGTGACAGGGTAACTCAGGAGCTGCTCCCAGTTAATCACACACTGCCAGAGACTCCACACAAGGCAAATCCTGGGCTGCCAATTCCTACAAAGCACAGACAGCTGGATTTTGTGTTTGCCTCAGCTACAATATCAACTCAATAATGAGAACTAAAGCCAGCTCCAAAGGCTGCAATCACTAGATGGTTAAATAATTTCAGGGTTTTTCCTTCATTGCCAAAAATCAAGATGGTTTCTGAAGACATTTGAAGTCTATAAAGACTTGGCTAAATTACAGTTGTTCTACAGCAAGTGTGACACGCAGGGGAGGACTGGAAGGGATCCAGGGAGCTTGTTTCACACCAGAGCTCCTTTCTAGGAGATGAAATCACGCTGGAAGGGCAGCGTGCCCTGGAGGATCAGACACCCTGGTGTGAGTTCATATCTGACTCTGTGATTAGTTTGACGTTGCATAACATTTACATAGGCACCTCTTCAGGAGTTCTGATTAAAGCTCTGCAATTATATCACTGATGTATTCAGCAGAGCTGAATGTCCCCAGTCTGAACAGATTGTGACCATGACACACTTCCACTTCTCTCTTTGCTTACCCAAGTAGCCAAAGGACACCTTTAGAAGGCTTAATAGAGAACACCAGTAATGTCACTATGGAAACATAATGTTTTAGAAACTGCTGCTTTAACAAAGCACCATCTTCCCTCACACAGTCAGGATTTACAAGTCTTGGCTGGAAATCCCCTGTAGTGTCAGTGAAAATATAGGATTCAGGACTGTCATAACCTAACAGAGCAGGACATCAGTGAAAAGGAGTACTAAAGAACGTTGTTTCTAGCTGAATTATCAGATTGGTTAAAGTAATAATTATAATTTTTAAAAAGTGCATTACTAAATGTAGATGTGGGAGCTGATACAAAACAACCCGTTCAAAAGGCAAAAGAGAAAAAAATATTACAGTTAATGGATGGTGCAGGAAAAATATCCTGAAAACTTATACTGAGGAAGGGGATTGCACTCCCTCAGGCAGATGGTCAGCACAGAGGACAAAGAGCCTCTGGCAGTTGCTACCTGAAAGATTTATGCCCCTCACTCCACAGGTATCATTCTCTTACTGCCAGGGGCCAAGAATCCAATATCCACTTCCAAAGCATGTTTGTGTTGCTCCATGTTTGTTCTAGTAATGCTATTTATCATGTTATTTATCATGTCATCTTTCTCAAGAAAGACTCTACTTGGAAAGTTGGTGTAGCTCTTGAAAAGCACTTTGTGGACTATATATTTTTTAATTACTACAAATAAGCCCCCTCACTGTTCTGTGTTGCTATGGAAAAATATAAGAATTTTGTAGCCACTTTTTAAAAGTATTAGCTTTGAATTTATAAAACAGTGCCCTCTGTGTAATGTGTGATAAAACACTGTGTGACCTGGAGTATAAAGCTTGGAGATTCCACTTTAATTCACGTGTGTAGGGACAGGTGGGGCTGTTCCTTCTGCCTCTGCTGTGTGCAGGGTCCTGGGAAGGAGCTCAGCTGCACTGCAATGGGCCAGGCCAGCTCTGCCCTGCTCTGTGCTGCTGTGAGAGGCTGGGATGTTGTGTTTAATGAGGCTCTGGCTCATAAACCCACCCTGGGTCAATCAGTGGGAGTCACAGGCACCGGGCTCAGGCAGGTTCTGTTGGCTGGGAACCAAAGCAGGAGCTGGAGCTGTTATCAGTTCTCTTATCTCAGCGCTGCCAACAAACTCCAGAGCTCCTGGAAAAAAAAATAAATAAAAAACCAGCAACAGCAAACTCATTGAGACAGGAAAGTCACTTGAGACTGATCCTTATGAATAACAAGCAATTTTCCTGGTGGTGCAGCTGCAGCTCTTCCAAGCTGCTGTTGTTCCTTATCTCGTGTGCTCCCGGGCCATGAAACTGAGCAGCACCAGCACTCAGAGCACAGCAGGTTAAGCTGCTGCCCCAAATTCTCAAACAAGAACCTGCAAACAGTCTGCTTGGAATGGGGAGTTCAGCTGTTCAGAAAAAACAGCGACACATACACAACTTGGTGACAAGTGATTAAAATCAGTGAAGCAAAGGAAAGGGGAAAAAAAATCAAGCTGTTATTAATTTAAAGTGACTTCAAAAAGCAGTTGCTAAGTCTCTAGTGATTTTTTTGATACCTGTCCAGGCTACAGGTGCTTGGTAAGTGCTTAATAAAGCACCTGCTCATCAGCTCAGTTCCTCATTATTTTAACAAAAAAAAAAAATTACTGCTATAATTTAAAAATAGCAATTTATTTTGTTAAAACGTTGTCCTGGTTTCAGCTGGGATGGAGTCACTTCTACTCCCAGGAACTGTGATTTGGATTTGGGGTAAGAACAGTGTTGATAACATCCTGATGGCTGAGTAATTGTTTATTATTGTTGTTGTTGTTATTATTATCCCTTTCTTTTCCATCTCAACCCATGAATTTCCCTTTTTTTTCCCTAATTCTGTCCCATCCCATGAGGCAGGAGGGAGCTGTGTGCTCTTCAGCTGTCTGTAGGTTAAACCATGACAAGTGTCCTGCCAGATGTTGCTGTACAGTGATGCCCAATTGCACAGAAACTGTAACAGGCAAATGTTCAGAGTTTTCAGCTGGATTGCTTTATTAATGGATTCATCATTACAGACCTGGGGTACTGTGAGAAAGCAAAAAGAATAATGGATCTTGATGTTCCTCTGTGAGACAAGTGCAGGGCTGTCTCTGCCTGATATGCAAAACAGTGCCAGCAGGATGAACACCTAGAAAAGTGTCTCATTAATATAAAATGTATAATTAGAGTTGGTCCATTTATTTCAGGGAAAAAAACATTGCTCCTAACAAAAACATATACTGCAGAAACATTTTTTGTCAGATGTTGAAATTAGCAAAATGAAGCCTAGGAAAGCCCCCAATTACTTCCCATGTTTGCCTACTTCCCACTGTGAAAATGCATAAATCAGCAATGGAATCAACAAATGGAATCAACCATTTTCACATCATCTGTAAAAATAATGTAAAGTTTCAAATGAAACAAGATCATGATTGTTTAAAAGGTAATTAGAGAGGAAAGATATTCCAGAAGTTTTTCTCAGCATTAGTGCCAGACTGCCTCTAAAAAAAACCTTCTGTGATCCTGCTTTATGTCCAAAGGATAGAGCACCCTGGCAGCCTCTACTTGCTGAAGAAATAAGAGTTCAATTTTTCCCCAGGAGAAAGAAAAGTGGAACAAATTATGAGACAATAATCCAATGCATTCTCCTTTTCTGCTGGGCAGAGCCCTCTCCTTGCTGACCTGCACTTCAGCCTTGTTTGTATTTATGCTGCAGGAGTCAGCAAATACTTCCTGGGGGCAGGGTCACATCCTCAATCCAAATTTAAATGTCATTTAGAAATGGAAAGGGCATTTCACTGCACTGGAAGTAGGAAATGGTGGAGAAGGAGGGAAAAACAAGAGGAAAAGGGAGGTTAGGAAACACCAACTATAACAGCTTTAATGTTGTGCCAGGATAGGAAATCTGTGTGCACATGACTATTTAAAAAGTCACCAGGTAGAGGTAAATTAAGATGCCAGAGCTAAAGGCAGGCAGGACTGAGTCCTGAAAATTGCTGCTATTGTCCTCCTCCTCAGTCCTGCCTGAGCCAAACCCACACTCAGCAGAGCAGCAGGAACCACAACCTGGTGTGGATAAACAGACTTGGAATGAGCACACGTGCACCTGGTGAGCATTTCCCATAACTGTTTGTAAATGTTGCTAAGTTGTTGTGTGTAGTTTCCAAGTGTGGTCCTTTTGTTCAATCCTGTTGTGCTCTAAAGATGTTATTAAATGTCATTAAATTGACATTTCTTTGACTTACTGGTAGAACATAATAATTATACTCTTCCTTGTGAGTTGGGTATTTTCTAGCTAGAATTAAAAGGCAGTTTCCTATCTCAGTTGTGCAGGGAAGAATAATGATCAAATATAGTGGATTTTAAGATTTTGGGGAAGTGAACATTTGAGAGAAGATGAGTTAGAACCTTGAGGTCCTGGTGGTTTGCCAGGTAGCTCCACCACCAGACCATCTTGTGCCTCCATCACCTCCCCTGTAAAATGGAGCTCTCTTATTAAGGCTTTAGAGATCTGTGCAATTTTTATTTGGTGTTGCTCTTCTGCCCTTCTCTTCTGCTATCTTTTGTTGTATTTTAGAGCAGAAACATTAGACCTGTGCTACTCAAACATCCACAACTTGTAAAGGGTCCTTCACTTGCTATTGATAATGAAAAGGGAAGCAGTGGATATTTTGATTCTGTTCTATCTTGCTGAGGTGGCTGTGATGAGTGAGTTAATACCAAATAAGTAGAGCAGATGTAGTAATAAATTACTGCCTTGACAGATTTGAAATGTCTCCACCCATGTGCTGAAGATGAGTTGAGAGATGTGTGTATGATTAACATTGGGTGGTGATTAAATGGGTGGTGTCTGAATTAGCATTTGCTGCTGTAGGCCCTGGAAGCTTCTATATTTTGCAGCAATACTTAGCAATTAAATTGCACTTTACATCATCAAAGTACTCAGAACATGAGAGATTATGTTCCATTAGAAGCAGGGACAGGTTTTCTTTATATGGGAGACAGAGAAAATGCCCAATGTGACCATGAGCATGGAGTGGCAGTGGCAGAGCTGCCAGGAAGACACTGCAGTTCCATATTTTATCATAAGATATTTCTGATAATGAATATTGTTACCTAAGAGTTGCCTGGCTGAGAACTTGAATGAGCTGGAGGAAGAGCTGCTTATTCTGTCAAGTCCAAGGACTTGTTCCTACTAACATTTAGGTTTGTACCTGGCTTAACTTTAAGCAGAGGACTACTTCCCCTTGATTCCACAAATATGAACATGGATCAGAGAGAAAAAAATGTGGGTTTTCATTTCCCTTGGTGTGTGCCTAAATGGGACACATGCAACTAGCCCTAAGAGAGCTTGTTAATTTTTCACCTCAACTAGATTTTCTTTGGTATACTTTGTTGTTATTGTTTGAGCCTGTTTGGGGATTTTCTTTGCAAAATGTGTATTTCTAAATAATTTCTTCATTGGTCTCACCCAATTTCTTGGTCTATAAGAACAGGACTTTGAGTGTTCTGTCAGGTTGTGCAGCAGCCATGCCCTGGTAAGGAGAAACAACATTTTGGTAAATTTAAATGGCAAATCCACATGCAAACTGATAGACCAGGGAAGAGATAAGGAGAGAAAGCAGAAAAAGTGAGAGTGCAAAAGGGATTTCAGATCCTTTACCTCCCCTTGGATTTTCTTTGTGTTTTTACCTGCACACCCCTGGGGGATGTGATGCTGTTGGTGTAAAGTGAGGCTGTGTCTGTGCTGCTGTGCCTGTGCCAGCACAGGGGATGTGGCAGGACAGACCAACAGGAGACAGGCCAGCACAAGCAGAGAAATTCCCATTTTTCTATTTCATTCAGGGTAGATACTCTTTTTTACCATATAATTTTTTTTAATAATTGCAAATTTTATAATTTCTGTTTATTTTAAAATACTTCATATTGACAAGCATAATTTCAAAAAATATTGTGTGACATTAAACCTGAACAAATGAATCAGTGGACAAATCTTGAGTGGTTCTAAATATCTGCTAAGAATCAGCAACTCTGAGTGCACACAGTAGCACTGCAGGAGCTCAGCTCTTCATTCTGTTGGAGATCAGCTGCCTTTAATCCAGACCTATTTCTGACACAGTTTTAATAGCAGCAGTTACTCTAATAGAAGAATGTGATGCATTCTTTTTTTCTTTACCATTGTTTCCTATTTTTTCTTCAAAGAAACCTTCATTTTTATATTTACAAGAGAGAAACTGAATGCCTTTGATCTCTACAATGTATGTACTATTTATACCAGAGATGGGGAAACTGTTTTTGTCTAATTATTTTTGACATCTTGCAAATATTCACAAAATTCTTCATGGGGATTAAAAAGATCCACAGAGTTCAATCTCTTTGTGACAAAGAAATGTTGTTCTCAAAAGGCAAAACAATTGTTTGTTTGTTTTCTCTTAGAGAGATCCTAGACATTCATCTTCCAACATGGCACATTTTATCTGAGATAGCACAGGAACACATCCCATTTTTAGAATATCAGTAAGTTTCCATAAATAGAGCTGTACCTTAAAAGATCAAAATAAAATAGTGATAAAAATGAGTGCATCTGAAAAGCATCAAATCCACCTTTTCAGAATGTTAGACTCCAGCTTTGGAGAAACTGTTCTCTACAGAAGCTTTCATTTTAGGGTGTGATTTCTTTGAGCTTCTGTTAAGTTACTTATTAGAACAAAGTTTGTGAGGTGGTCACTGCTGCACTTCCCTCCATTGTCCTACAGAGCATCTATTAATTTAAATGTCTTTATTTATTTATTATGCAAAGTGAGTGCCATGTGAGTAATTACACTTTCACTTCAAAAGAAGAGCCAGGGCTACCAACTCTCTCAAAGACTGAGACTCATCATTTTGTTTCTGTGAGGTTTTATAGTGTCAAGTAAATCAAATTAATATTAATCAAGTGAACAGGAATTCATCAATTTTCACCAGAAAATTCAAGTCTTCGCAGTTGCAGAATCTGGTCCATATGATCAAAAAAATCAGAAGCTGCAGTTCATTATTCAAAGCTCATTTTTACTTCCTAATGGAATATGTAATGTTTGGGATAAACAATAGTTATGAACTCCACAGAAATCCCCTAAGAATTAGCAGGAGGAAAGGAATAAATAAATGATCCCAGTCAGGGAACACCACCAATGCCAGGCAGTGGATTCTGTCTTGGTTGAGAAAAATTCAACCATTTTGGAGACTTCTGAGCACTTTCTCTAGTGAAAATGGAAAATTTCTGTGTTAAGCTATGCTCTTTGCTGAGTTTTCTGTGAGTTCTTTTCCACTTATCCAAGTGTGCACAGACAGATCAGATAAAACAATAACATAAATTTTTCCATCATTGCCAAAATTTTCCTTTTTCAACAAGCCTACAAAGCGTGGAAAAACAGAGCCATAAGTGGTTTTGTACTCCAGAGCAGATATTTTGCAACCTTTTTAAAATGTATTTTGAACATGGAGCTGAGAGAAGCGCTATAAAATTGAGATACGTAATGTCTTCAATAATACAGACACACAGACATTATTTCCTCAGTAAATCTTTGGGGCTCTTGGAGGAGTTGTATTTCTCAGACATGACATGAGTCAGACACTGCAGCAAATTCCAGGCAATCCATTTGGGATGTCACAGCCTGCTCCTCACTCCATGTCCTTGCCAAGGTGAGCACCAGTGGCATCACCAGTGCTTTGTGAAGGTGTCTGGGAGTGCTGGCAGGTAAATAATTTTTTTAAAGCCAAGTTAACAGTCCATGTAATCATGTGCATCAATCTGGTTTGTGGAGAGGCAGCTGCTCTGCTCAGCCTGCCCTGGTGAGGAGCTCAGGATGGGCAAGACTAATGGGAGCACGACAAAGGGGCACAGAGGCAGAAAAGAAGGGTTATAAACCCCCAAAGTGTGAGACACCAGCAGGTGTCTGCATGAAATCCTGCTCCTGGAGAGATTTCCAAAAGCAATTGCACTGCCATAGCTTTGATCTTTTCCCCAACCAAAAACATTTGTGGGTTTGTTTTGTCTTTTTTTTTTTTTTTTCCTTTCTCTTGCAATCCATTCCACAGCCACAAATGCATTTTACAGAATTTCTGCCCTGCATGTTTTTCAGCTGCCATGAGGTATTTGAAATACCTAGTATCTGACTGGCAAAGCTAAGTATCTTCAACTCTTGTCTATACACCAATTGTTTAAAGGAGTCATCTGTTTTTCAAGTCAAATCAAATGGCTCCGAGTTTTAACACAAGATCTCAAACACCACATCAACCTCCTGTAGCTGAGTAGCAGAGTTAATTTTAATTTAAGCCCTTAAAAATCAAGTAGATATTTGGAATTTAGAAATTTTGTCTCATGAACTGATGTGGATGCCATGCCAGATCATCAGCTGACCAATATAGATTTATAGGTTCTAGTAACAAAAATAAATCCACATTCCTGCATGCTGAAAATCCTCAAGTACTTACACAGGAACAAATGTCTCGTGGTACACTTCAGGTGTGCCATCTGTCCTGCTACCTTGGCAGCAAATTCAGAGATGCAATATCTGCTGAGAAACATTTACCATCTGAAGTGAATAAAGAAATGATGGGGATATTGTGGAAGAAAGGTTTGTCCACACATAAAAAATCAGGTTGTGAGCACAGGGAGTGCCAGTGCTTGTCCTGGGCCATGCATCTCTCTGCCCACAGCAAGGGCAACTTTCCTGCCCTGTTTCCATAATGAGCTCAGAGAGGAGATCAGGGGTTCAATGCCCAGCATTTGTGTTTACAATGAGTTGTTATAGAGGTTCTTAAAGCCTTGTTCTTGGTGATGGTATTATTTTATTTGTTTCTGGGCTTTTGTATTTGTTATGGCAATGAAGAGTCTATTTTTTAACTGGCACAACTGGATTTGAAGAGGGGCCTTCTGGGCTGCTTGTTAGCAGCTGTAATTGCCAGAGAGATCTGGATAATGTCTTCCCAAGAGGAAGGCACCAGGTAGTCCATGATGGGATAAAAAAAGAAAGAAAGAAGTGGTCCATCAGAAGGTTTTCAGGCAAGAACTGAGCCATGGTATGAAAAATGTGACAGCACCCAGGATGGAAAGGGAGGCAAGGTTCCAGATGGCAGGGCATGCAAATAAGCTTCTCATGCTTGTAGGCACCACAGTAATTCTCATTTTTTAATCCAAAAAGAATTGTTACATCATTTCCTTCCGTGGCAAAAAGCTGACTTGATAACACGACCTTGTGCTGCTGCTCAGGGTCACGCACTCACACAGGCTTGTCCTTTTTCCCTTGCTCAGCCCTCCTGCCCTGTCCTTTCCCCACCAGCAGCATCCAGGTGACTTTCCCAGTGCCTTCCCTGCCTGAGCTGCCCTGGGCTGCTGCTCTGCTTCCCCAATTAGAGCCTCTCCTCTCCTCAGCATCTCCTGTCAGTCACTGCCGTGCCAGGGGTGTTGCCCCCAGCAATGCCAGTCCAACAAAGAGGAGACAAGCAGCCTAATGCTTGCCAGCAGCTGCAGGGAGGCTGGGGCACAGCGGCTCTTTCAAGTGTTTTAGGCATTTCTGAAATATTCACATGTACAAGAACAAATCACTGTGCACGAGGATTGGTGACAAAGTGACATCTGAGTGTCCCCCTTTGGTAGCAGCTGTGGCTCATCGTGCTGCTAGAGGCAGGGATGTTCACTAATTGGATGGAAGGCTTTGGCACTCCCCTGGGCATCCTCTCCTCACCCGGAGAGCAGAGTCAGCCCAGCGCTTCCCAGCACCATGGACAGGGCAGCTGGCACTGCAGGGCCCCAGCCCTGCCATGGAGTCCTTGCAGAACAGGGGAAACAGCTGGGCTGGGTTTGAGAGGCAGAATTTATCACCCTGGGAGGGGAGGGAAAGCAGGAGTGTCTCTGAGGAACCTGCAGACGCTGCCAAGTGCCTCACGCAGGTTCTCCTTCCAAGCAGCCTCAGCCTCAAAGGAGATTTCCCTCCCCATTCCTGCTGCTGCTGCAGCTCCACAGCAGTTTGAACTTGGCAATTTGCAGCTGCAGCACCAACTTTAGATTTCATTTTCTCAGAATTGTTGGATGAGAAAAAAGTGTCTCCTACCTTACCAAGACTGACTTTGACTCTCTAACCTGATATTAAGGGCTGACACATTAATTTCTTCCTACATTGTTTAGAATTTCCTGATCATAGACTCCCTAAGTAGAACATAAATTCTGGAGATGGGGTGGTGGTGTTGTACATCACACGCTGTTTAACACTGACACAAAATCCTTCATCTTCAGGAATGCAAATTTCCTGCAGATATATGATCCAGTTTATGTGTGTGCATACTAAAACCACACAAAATAGTTGAGTCATTGCTTCAAAAATCCATTCCAAAAGTTAAAAAAAAATTTATCCCCACTGCCAGTTTCCTGTCTAACAAACATTTCTGATTCCTAATATTCATTTAAGCCTGTGGTACAGTACTGTGTTTTAAATGTGTATGTGAGGATGTGTTCCAGTATATAATGTTGTAGTTATAGCAGTATGAAGTTCACTACCCATGAAAAAAAAACCTTTGCATTAAAGGACATCAAAAAGTCCTCTTCACTCTGGGATTCCACGTTTCCCTTAAGCCACTGGCAGTGGCCCTGCAGATCACAGGTGGGTGACAGTGTGGGTACATTATCTAGTCCATTCTCCTCTTGATTATCAGGGATATTTTTACCATTCTTACCACATGTTTTAAATTATTCAGTGATGATTCCACTGTATCCATTGGCAATCTGATCCCTTACCAACATAAGAAAACTGGCTCTTTTCATTTTCCCTTCATAAAGGTGAAATGCTACATTTCTTCCCATGGTCTCTATACCCAGGGAGAGCAATTTGATGGTGACATATTTGAAATATCTTGTAGTCTTCATTTACCATCAGTGTTGTCTTTGCTTCAGCAGAGCAGTCCAGGCCTTTTTTTCCATCTGCTGCCATTTTAGTCCCTCTTCTCTGATTTTATTTTTTTCAACAACTTTCCCAAAACGTGAATTTCACATCCAGAGATAATTTACTTCTGCTGAAGCAAACAAATAATTACTGTCTGTCTTTTACCAAGACTGCATTTATTTTACATTTTTTTCTGCAATAACATGGCCTTGTTGACTGCCACAGAGTTTATGGTAAATACACAGAGGGAATTCCACAGCTCCCACAAAACTTCTGCATTATGGTGCATGTTACATACTTTTCTGACTGCAGTATTTAGCAATTATTCCATTGGATTTCATCTTGAATTTGTCTTGTATCTGGTTGGTCAATCACTCATGGAAAAGCTCAGCCTCATGATGGAAAGGGGTAGGATATATAACATTTCACAAGATCAGGTTTGCTAAGGAGAGGAAATGGGTTCTGTAATGCTGCACCTGACATGAATGGCTTTGGATTTGCATTCCAGACCTCTCAGTAGTTCCCTATTAGAATAATACTCAAAATGAAGGAAACAATAAATGTTAAATGCTAATAGAAAATGTTGGAAATTATTTGGGGGAATGTGGCTCCTGGACCTGGCTGGATTTATAGCAATGTCAATATGTGAGGGATTTTTAAGCATCATTATATACTGTATTCCTGTTGATGCTTCTCCACTTATTGCTGTGGTAATGCATTTGGCACAAGGGACATATATAATGCTAACATTTCTATGATATACATACCCAATAAAAGCTTTTTCAATTTCATTATTTTGACAGGCAGATTCCATTAATACATCCACAACAATAATGTTCCTTTTCTTCAGGATCTAAGAGAAGAGGATTATTAAAAATTACAGACAATGCCCCTATACACTTAATCTCTCCAAATTCACTTTACAATTGCTGTCAGCATCAATAATGTCAGCCAGTATAATCAGGTTTGTATAAAACATCAGAAGCTGTATATTTTCCAAATGGGATTTGTTTCCCCATCTACCAGAGCAGCTGTTTTTGGTTTGGGGCTTTTTTGTGGTTTGTTTTTATGTCAGAGAATGATGTTCTGTGGAGAACACGAGTGCTGTGACACAGCCAGGCTGCAGCTCCTCCATCTCATCCCCATCTCCATCCCAAACCCTTGGGCCACCTTTCAGTTTCAAATTCCATGTGGTGAATAAGGAGAGGAGGAGAAGAGGAGGCAGCTGCAGCAATTCCTGTCCCTCCTCAGCTGTCTCAGGCTGGGAGCAGCCAGGAGCACAAGGAATTCCCCACACCCCGTGGGCAAATTGCTGCTGAGTTTCCTGAGAACTCATTTGTTTCTACCACTTTTTACTTCTCAGTATAAAATAGAAGTTAAAATAATTCCTGTGGCCAAATTATACTGCAAGTAATTTTTCCCTGGTTTAGTGTGGATTTTAAAGGATGTCTGTTGGCCTGTTATTGGTTTGGGTATTTCCAGTGCAGGACAAATATTCTCATCACTGACAACTTAAGGATGCTGCAGGTCCAGGTGCTCTGGTAGAATTCTGAAACACAGCTCAGCTCCTACTAATTTCAATAGATGGAGCAATTGAATCCTTTTGAAATCCATATTTTCCTTAAGACATTCTTAATACAGATTTACAAAAAAAAACGCAAAACACACTATCTTCATGTGCATTGCTCTTAAATCAAACTATACCTAGTGATTTAATCTTTATTTTCTTTTATTTTTCCTCTCTTTTCTTTTATTTTTTAATCTAACCTTGTATGTAACCTTGTATTTAATCTACCTATGTATGTAACATTTCCAAAATCAGTTTCTCTCATGCCTTTGAACAAAACAACTGCGTGCAGCCCCTTTCACACCAGACTTATCAGCTAATCTATCAAACAAAATACAATTTATTTTTTCCATTAAGTTCCTGGAAAGTCAAGCTAAGTGAGAGCAACTGGAGTTTGTTGCTGGACTCTGATATGTTTTCCCAGCAATCTAGGAGTTGTCAGGCAATGATTGCTAAGATACAGGGGCATTTGTGTCTTAAGTCTGAAGTGATTTTACACACTGCTGAATGTTTCTGTACAACAGGTTTCCAGCAGCATGTTGTTAATGGTGATTGTTATCAGCACCCACTTTAGGTGGAACAAAGGGCTTTTATTCTTTTCTATTCTGGTGTTGTCTAAATTAATTGCAAGTATCTCTGATGGGAGGAAATAACAGAGAGCAGTGTTGGGGCAGTGAAATGTGGATAACGCCTGTGTTTGGTGGGCTCACACCATGGTGAGCCCTGCTCCCAGCACAGCCAGGGCTCCCCCACAGCCTCGGAGTTCTCTTTGTTAAGAGGAGACACAGGGGAGGTGTGTGCAGGGATAGAGATCCAAGGGGCTGCACACACTGACAGGAC
Source organism: Spizella passerina (assembly GCA_013401375.1). Lineage (NCBI taxonomy): Eukaryota > Metazoa > Chordata > Aves > Passeriformes > Passerellidae > Spizella > Spizella passerina. Next base: position 22,624 of record WBNQ01031043.1, on the reverse strand, counting down.
ACTGATTAAATCAATCTGCAGTCAGTGCTCACAGACCCTGAGGGGTTAATTCTGCACAGGGCGAGATTGGCTGCCTTCTGCTCCTGCTCAGAGAGGCACCGTCAGTCTGTCTGTCTGTCTGTCTGTCTGTCTGTCTGTCCAGACACCGAGTGCCGCCTGCTGAGCACCCACAGCCCTGGAGCTGCCAGAATCCCAACATCCACGTGGATGAACCTCAACAGACACAACACTGCAGAGCATTTTAGTTCTGACCTAAAATGTGCAGATTACATAGAAAATAGACTCAGAAAATAGACTGAAATCTCTGTGCAAGTGTAGGAATGTTTGGTTAAGTTGTGGTTCTTCCCTCAGCTGTCCTGCACGGTCATGGAAGTGCTTTAATAAATAAAGGTTCAGGGAAATCTGAAAGGCACTTGGTATTTTGCTAAAGATTCCAAAGGTGTGTTCTGGTTAAATCTTGATTAAGATCAGAAGCTAAAAGTAGTGAAGCAGTTGAATTTATTAGCAAAATAAACCTGTTTACGTGTCTGATAATCATCTCAGTTAAGAAAAGCAAGAAAAAAAGAAAAGGTACCTCAAAATTTTCTTACCAAGAGAAACTTTGTGCTCATTTCTCTGAAAATGTTCTTTGTGGGGGATCAACAAGCCCTAAAGTGACAAATACTAGAAGAACACTGTCAGAAGTAGCTGGATTTAATAATGTATTTAATATTCTATCATACAGCAGACAGAGCTATCATTTTGCATCCTTAGAAACTGCGCTGTTCTCTCAGCGAGACAGAGAACAATACAGAAATAACAGTGAGAGGGATTCTTGACAAACTGCTACCAGAGAGGTTATGCAAATGCACAGTGTGCTGCTTGCAGCTCCTTTTTTCCCAGCAAAATGGCATCTCTGTGCCAAAAGGAGCCAGGCACGACCTCCCTGATGGGTGGGACAGGACAAAGGGATTCCAGTCAAAAGGCAGAAATGATGAAGTTCCACTAAAAGCAAAACAAATTCAAGAAAGGAATCCCACTCAGTTCCTTGTGCTTTGAATTTCACTGCAGCAGGAGATTAGAGGCTGAAAATGTGCTTCAAATGACTACACAGAAAACTTTGCAACTGTTCTGCAAGAGGGATTTGCCTGTAAGCAAAAAGATACAGATTTGCCCACCTTGCTTAGAGCCAGTGGACATGGAATTAATAACATGACTTTCCTTGCTTCAGAGAGCTCCAATTCAGATAGCTGGCAACAAAAAATTAAGAAAATGAAATTAAGTAAAAACAGTTCAAGGTCAAAAGATTTTGCAAGTGATGAGCTGACACTGGAGTTATGTATATTGATCAGCATCTCATGAACAAAGGATTTAGGCTGGATCTATACTTTATTGCAAACCTTTCTTTCAAACTATTAGATTTTTGTGTTTATAGACCAGATTTGTAATTTAAGGGGAGGATTTAGGAGCCTAAAGGATGTAAGCACTCAGCTGTTTATGAAGTTCAATGGCATTTGAGTGTCTGACTCCCTCAGGCTCTGGTCTGAATTTGTAACTTATTGACAATAGTTTTTCAGCTCAGGAAGCACAAAATGGTTGCCCTTTACAGTAACAGAATATTTGCTTCATAGCCATAACAATAATCTAGCCTGACTTCCAGGCACTGTTTTGTGGTCACTATCAGGATGACAAAATGTATCTCAATGGAAAATTCAGCTCTGTGGACATGGGAATGATGATTTTAATACAGATTTACAATCACAGGTTTTCTGCCTAAAAGATAATATCACCTTCTCCAGCTTCTCACACCCAAAAACGCTTTTTACTCTCCCTGACCACATCTCTTCAGCAGACCTTAGCCCAGGCCAGAAATGCTTCCTCAGCATCTCTGACCTGGGCCTGATCCAAGGCTTTATTCCCAGCTCTCTCTCCCCAGGAGCTGGTTTGGTTCCAGAAACCAGCCCAGTCCATCATCTCAGCGCTGCTGTCCAGCTGGGAGAGCCTGAATTACACCTTGGAACATAAACCCAGGGGTTGGGTGTGATGTGGATGGATCTGCAGGGCTGGGTGAAGCTTCAGTTTGATTTGTGGTTTGTGATCTGTATAGGCAGATGTTGCAGGAGTAAATTCTAGTAAATATCAGCATGTGCACAAAAAGCTGTGTTCCTCTGCAAGGGGATCACTTGTGTGGAGAACAAACAGGGCTGAGACACATCCTGCTGCCCTGAGAGCTGGGCTGGCCAGGGGAGGGAAATAATGCCTGGTTTATGATTCTTCATGTTAGATAAAGGATATTAAAGTTCATAGCTGTCACTGCATAACATCCCCTGACTGCTAAAATATCTGTTATAAAGTGCAAAGAGACAGCAGGGAAATGGGAAGGCTTTGCAATGGGGCCAAAACAAGGATGGATGCAGCTCTGATGAGAGCATTTATTAACATCTCTGAGCTGCTCTTGGAACACAATGCCCACAAACAGTGATTATTTCTTGTCTGAGGGTGTGAGGAGGGAAATTCTAAGGCAAAGTTAATTTACATCTTTAAATAGTTTCCTTTTAAAAGACACGGCGTGGTAACAAAATTTCAGGATTGTAATGATTAATGTCACCACACTGTGCTGACTTTACTGCCTCGTCATTAAATGGAAGGTATTCAGTTGGATGGCCCTTGAATATGATAATGGTTTATGCATTAACTCCTTCACCTTGCAATTTCTTGACCTATTTTTCATTTTTAGAGGCACATAATGATGGAATGTATACAGCAGCACAAACTGAAAACAGTCCCTGAGTTGTCCTGGGGGAAGGAGAGACATTGTTGCTATTGGTTTTGCATAAGCTTTTCTTAAGCATTAAAAAAATCCCAATAATGATGTTCCTGTGCTGTGTTAAAACCACCTACACTGAAAGATCTTGGGACTCTGAATCAGTAAATGTGTGTGTTTGGGTTTTTCACCTGTTTCTGTGAATGTCTCACTCTGATGTTTGCCAAGTATCTTGCACCAACTATTTGAATGCCTAAAGTTACCATGCAAGTTCAACAAGGTACTGAAATAAACCTCGATTTTTCATCTCCCACACTCCCCATTCAAGTCAAGCACAGGATTGTTTCACTCTCATCATGGTCTTGTTAGCAAATATCCAGCAACCTCATAGCAGGGTGTCACTTTTCCTCCTCATTTCTCATATAACTGGCTTCTCTACATGAAAGCACAGACTATAAATAATATTGGCTCTTTAGCTTAAAAAATGCATATCCTGATGAATATCCTGATGAATATTTATTCAGCACATTAAAAATACCATTCATGCCTGGCTTTCATTTGGCTCATAAACCTGAATATTGCGAAAAAACTAAAGACAATATTTATTCAGCACATCAGCTCAGCATCAGCTGAGGAAACTTCATATTTCTGTTTAGGATATGTGCACACTTCCTATTACTTCTCTGTCAAAACACTTCAGAATGTCTGGAAGTATTTCTTTGAGACAGGAAGGACAGTTCCCATTTCACAGCTGGAGAGATGTAACAGACAGATTTATGACATTTAATTTCCACTAATTCCAGTGCAGGTAGATGCTGAATAGTTTATTAAAATCTGGCTGCATGTCACTTGCCCAGGGTCACAGAGGAGTCTGACAAAGTGTGATTTTCAGAGCTGTGGATCAGCAGTGAACCTGCTGGAACACAAACCTTCTGATTTTTCCTTCATGCTGAGGGCACTTTATTTTAAATACCATGACCAGGTGTACAGAGCAGCATTAGCTTTGGTTTTCAGCTCAGTCAGAGCCAAACCTTCCCCATTATCCAGCATACCACAGTGGGATTTGCTCTCTCTCTGCTTTGGAGCCACCTGGATCTTCAAGCAAGAAAACTGAAATCATTCCCTAATTCCTGGCCTGGCAGTGCTGCCCAGCTCCTGTGAGGGATGCAGGCTCCAGCTCCCTTCTCCTGTGCTCTTGGAACGAGATGCAGACACAAACTGCCTCCTGCAGCTGAGATCCTGATGTTCCTGGGAGGAGCCAGTGCTGGGTCTGGAGAGGGTTCTGCAGTTTCCCTCTTCCCTGCATCAGGCAGTGCTGTCTGTTTGCAGAGCTCTGCTAACAATTAATATCAAACCTCTCCAGTTTTGGTGTTGAGTCACTCCACGGCCTTTTTTCCTTGTTTATTCCAGTTTGGATTTGAAGAGACACTCCTTTCTCCTGTGATTCTAAGCATCACTGAGTAAGGAGTTGCCCAGATTCTACAGCCCAGACTTTCTCATCCTCCAAGATCATTGGGAAAGTTAAATTTGTTTTTTCCCAATTCCATGTGTCTCCTTCTGAATACAAACTTTCCAAAACATCCTCTCTTCAACAAGGTTCCTACTGTGTCCTGCTGCCATCAGTGAGTAGAATGTCCTGGTCACTGTCAGGGATGCTCTGCCCAAGAAATGTGTGGGGCCTCATCCTCTCCCTTTGCTTTATTCCATCACTCTGGCTTTGCCGGAATCATCCCCGATTTTCCCTAAAATAACAAAAAGAAGAATCAGCCATTGGAGTGGGAAATTCTTTCCACTGTAGATGGAAATAGGACTCCACTTGTCGCTACTGCTTTCAAATGAATTTCTAAATGAAAAAAAGCCTTTTACACTGTCAGTACTGAAACATGGGGATGACAGGTTCTGTTGGTTTTCCATCAGTTACAGCCTGTGTCAGCAGCTTTGCAGGATCCAGGATACACTCCAGTTTCTACACTAAAAGCCATTTCTTTATGTTGCCTTTCTGCTAGGAGCAACTGTGAGTGCCAGTGCCTTGTAATATGTTTGCTATTATTTTTTCCATATATAAAATTCTGTACCATGTTCTTTACAAGATTTGTTGGTGCAGCTTCCACAATCACCTTGTATTCTTTTCCTTATCTCTCCCAAATGCAATTCAATTAAGTAGTTTGATGGTGTTTGTATTAATCTAAGCAGCATTCTTGGCAAGGTGACAAGCTGTACTGGGCTGAGATTTTGTGGGTTTATGATAGTCCTGGCTACAGCTGATGGTTTTTAAACAAAATGTCTGAAAACAAAAACATGGATGCTTTTAAACACGAGATTGCTATCTCTGGCTATGTAGAAGTTATTCTGGGCAAGAAGCAAATATTACAGGAATAAAAACCAAACCACCCTTTCACAGATATCCTGCAAAATATGTCCAAAAAAAATTCAAAAGCACAAACAGTAGTTCTGTCTGTTACTGCTTTTCTTGCAGAAGCATCTTGAAGCCCTAATTAAGCACTAAAATCTCTTTTTTCAGGCTCTGTCAAGGACTAAAAGATGCCACCTGCCCACACAATCCATGGATAAGATTCACTGATATTTGGTGGAGATCAGGAAGGATGATGAACTGGTGATCTACAGTCCTGAAAGAAATGGGCAAGTTTAGAATTTTCTCTTCTCTTTTATATTAATATGCTCATCCTCCTTAATCCTAGACATGGTACCTTTATCACTGGCTTGTAATTAAGTCAGAACTTAGAACTGTGCCTGCCTTGCCAGCTGTTTACAAATCCCTGCATGGCTGAACTGCTGCATCACTGAGCTGATTTGCAACAACTCCTCCAGCTCAGCTCTTGCCCTTTCATCAGGAGAGGTTTCAACTGTGACATTCTGGGGCACCTGGAAAATGCCTGGGGAACAAAACCAGAGAATGCAGAGTGTATGGAGATCACTTCCAGCATCTGCATATTCAGGGTTTGACCCCAGGTCCAGGGAAGGGTTTCTTGTTTAATTGCATTTCTCTGAGGTTTCAGTTCTGGACAACAACCTCAGTGAGACAGGCAGCAGATCTCAAATTGGGAAATTTCCCACTAACCCCAAATACATTTACATCATCAGCAGCTGCAGTTTGGCACTATCAAATGTCTCCCTGAGCCATGACTTAGGCAGTTTGAAACACTGAAGGGAGAGAGGGAAACTGATCTCAGATTTTTGTTTCTTTTTTGAAGTATCCTTTACCACAGTGTGCATCCACTCTGTTTATGTAATTGATAGGTTCAAAAAGTGAAAATATTTACCAGAATATGTGAGAAAGTTACATATTGAAGGCCAGATGCAAACATTAATTCCTTCTCTGTGCTTGAAAGTGTTCATTTGTTGGTTTAAGTGGATTCTACCATTTTGTCTATACTTTTAGAAATTCTTTGAATAAAACCCTTTGGAAAAGTACCCAGGATGGAATGAGACAGACAGAGGACAATGCAGATATATTTCTTATCAGTCATTGCTGCTCTCTTCTTCATAAAAAACAGTGGACAAATAGAAAGTTTTCTATATAAAGGACATAACTTAAGGAAAAAAATCAGAATATCTGCTTAAGATTTTCATATTGGCCTCCTCCCATCCCTTTTCCTCAGTGCTGCTGTGTAGCCATTAAGTGACCCTTTCCTTGTGTGATGCTGATGAGGAAAGGGCTTTTTCTTGAGAAAAAAGCCTCTCTTTTGATATTCTATATCAAAATATACATTTTGTAAGCAGAATTGTTTTCAAATAGGGTATTAATAATCCTTCCTTGGTGTAACTGTTTGGTACTGAGGTCGATAACTGGCCTACTTATGCCATCTCCTGGGTAATTACAGAACTGTCTCTGCACAGGCAAAGCCTCTATTGAGCAGCATTTATAATTATCAGTGCCTTGAAATAATTTGCTAATTGAATCCCTGAAGCAATTTTTTTTCTTATTTTATACATTTAGAACAATTCAAAAACTGCAGGATTATTAACATATCATGTTCAACTATTATAAATAATCAGTAGATTGTACCAAAAAGAACTTTCTAACTGCAGTCCCTACAATACTGATATATTTAGTGAAGTTCTCTTTTAGAAAAAAATACTTTTTTGTACTGATATTTTGCTAATAGGAGATCCATTTGCTCAAAAGTCTGGGGTTTTATCTTTTGGGGATGATCAGATAGAAGGAACAGATGTTAACTGTGTCACAAAATATTTTACTGGACATAACTGTGGTGTGGGACTCTCTATTTCTGATGCAAGTAGTACAAGAACCTACAAAGAGCAGATGATGTTGTATGAGCTCCTGGAAATTTTAGCTTTGCTGCTCTATCCATTCATTCCATCACTCCTGCCAAGGCTCACATTGGGTAATTACACCTGTCCAGGGGACAGGGGAAAGGCTGAAGGGCCTTCACTGTCTTCTGGGACCTCATTTTGCTTCATTTTCCATAGAACAGAATGGTTTTCTTGCGAACTGGGTTTGCCTGCAGCATCCTCAGTGGGAGAGGTGGCACAGGCAGAGCAGAGAAAATGGTGGGATTTGTCCTTCAGAGTAAAAATACTTTGTGAGTTTGAGTTTCAGTTCACCCCTCAGAGTGGGAATAGATGATTTCTACAAGTGTTAGGGAAAACAAAGTGAGCATCTGGAATACCAAATACTCATGTTTTTCCAGTGCCTTCTGTTTTTTGAGAAATGTCCAATCCCTAAGAATGGTTAGAATTCAGGATAGAATTTAGTAATTACAGAAGCATGGAGAGTTCTGTTATTGCAGGCACCAAGGAGGGGCCCTGGGCAGGCCCAGGTCAATGGGCCAGTTTCTCTAAGAGGAGCAGATGTTTCCTTTGTGAAGGCTCCTCACCCCTTGTGGAAAGTGTGCAATAATGGGAGTGCAAAGAGCAGAAGCAGCAGAGGAAGGGACGTTCAGCACCTGCTCCACTGAGCTTTGCAGGTTCCTTCCCTCAGTTCTCCCCAAGCACCAGTTTTCTGTCCAAGTGCAATTACAGGCTGAAAAGGAAAGCCATTGGAATGGCATGAATCTCTCATTGTTCTCAGTCGTCAGCATCAGCTCATGTTAAAAAAGGAAAAGCCTATTTCCAGTTTCTTTGAAGGTGATCACGGCCTTTGGAATCAGTTAGGAAATTTTTCCCTACCACAGGTGCTACAATGTCTGTTCCCTGCTGCCTCTCATAAAACCTTGAGAGAAGCCTCCACCTTGGTATGTGGGGTTTTTTTAAACACTAATCCAACACTCTGCTACTAAGTGTTTAATTATTAGGATTGTGAAATACAACAACACCTAAGGCATTAATAGAAGGAATTAATTACAACCCTCTCAGCATGTGGTTTCCCCTTCACTTATAAAATCTCTTGTCGTTTATCTGTCCTTTAAGTGACTTCTTGTAAAACCTTAATCAGGACAAATGGATCTTTCAGAGGGAAGAAAATGACCCCAAACTGGCACAGGAAGATTTGATTAAAACTCATAGTCCTTCTGTGGCAGCCCAAAGATCCCAGGGGATCCCATTGCTCAGCAGAGTGGAGGAAACAGCAGACAGGGAAGAATTTCTGCCTGAGACAAAAAGACTTTATCACTGACGTGCTGACATCCCCTTTCTGTAGGAGCAGCCTGTGATCAGTGTCTCTTGTTTCCTTTAAAACTCAGTGTCAGAACTTTGGTTCCAGCCTGATTAATTTCCCCTTTACTGATTGTGTGTCATTTGCTTTTAAGTAAGATCTTTATAAACGAGGCAAAACAAAGACAGAGATGAAGATTGTGCAGAGATAAACATTTGTGCTGCTGGGACTCCCACTGGCTTGGGCACAGCAGGGGCCAGAAGTAATGGGGGTTCACAGGAGTCCTGATTAGGCCTCTCACTGTGAACAGGTAATTGAAACACTCCAGCAGTGGGAAAACAGCAAGCCATGGAGGTACTTAGCTTAAAGCAGACCCTGAATGAGCCAGAGGCTTCACACAGTCCCTGTCAGGGGGAATGAGCCAAGCCTGGGACCATGGATAACACTCAGGGCTGATCCTGGCTGATCCTGGGGGCTCTGCTCGAGTTCTCTGCCTGGCTTGGGGATAGAAAGCACCAGCAGAGGGGCCTTGGGAAGAAACGTGGCACCTGCCTGTGCTAAAAGTGAAATCCACAGCCCAGGCTTGCTGTGGGGCCCTGCAGGGATGGTGTGGCTGAAATCCACTGCTGTGGGGCCCTGCAGGGATGGTGTGGCTGAAATCCACTGCTGTGGGGGCCTGCAGGGATGGTGTGGCTGAAATCCACTGCTGTGGGGCCCTGCAGGGATGGTGTGGCTGAAATCCACTGCTGTGGGGGCCTGCAGGGATGGTGTGGCTGAAATCCACTGCTGTGGGGCCCTGCAGGGATGGTGTGGCTGAAATCCACTGCTGTGGGGGCCTGCAGGGATGGTGTGGCTGAAATCCACTGCTGTGGGGCCCTGCAGGGATGGTGTGGCTGAAATCCACTGCTGTGGGGGCCTGCAGGGATGGTGTGGCTGAAATCCACTGCTGTGGGGCACTGCAGGGACAGAGCATCCCCCAGGGAACCTCTGAAAGCCCCCTGGGTGATGGGACACTGATGGTTCTCCCTCAGCCATGGAGACAGGGCAGCAACAGCTGTGACAGCCAAATTGGGGCAGCTGGGGGTGCCATGGCAACATTCACTGTGAGGTGTGGCACAGGTGAAGCTGCTGCCTGCAGCTCTTCCCTCTGGGTTTGTCTCCTGGATTGCCTCCCATGGCTGAGAGCCACTCGCTGAGCAGCTGCCTGCAATAGTGCCTTAAAAGTGTGATTGCTGCAAATGTGTGATGTAGGGGAGAAAAGTGCTGGTTTATGCCTCATTTTCACTTCTTAGTAATCATTGCTCCTTATGAAAACCTCTAAAGAAAACTTTTTGATTGTAGTAGTTTGTTAGTGAAGCTGTTCCTCATCAGCCTAGGCCTCCCTTCTGCCAAACTCTTCTACTTACTGGTGTCTCAAGCAGAAGTTTCTGGTTTTTAAAACAATGGGAGATTAATAATCTAATTTAGGTTTCCTTCATTCCCCTTTGAGGAAAGATGTCAACTCAAACCTAATGCACAGATGGAGAAAGAAGTAATTGTCACATGGAGCTGCCACACAGACTCAGTGCTCAGTGCTGGAGTTGTGCTGTGCTCCAGATCCCCCCAGCTGATGTGTGACAGATTTCCTGTCCCTGTGTTGACAACAGGATTCATAGCAGCTTTCAGCAGTTTGAGTGGTTATTTGGTTGTTTGTACCATGTTTTGTCATTCCTACATAAAAGTATACAGTGATCATTAACAGGAGTTCAAGTGTCACATCACCAAATTACTGACTGCAAATGCTGAGGGAGGAAAAAGAGGAATGGCCAGGTAGTTGCATAAATGACAGGGCTTGGTGGGAATGATGAATATAACGATACTTCAGTTATTACAGTGACAAAAGAGGATTTTGAACATCTAGATCCATTCTAGAGGTCTCTTTTTAATTACAGAAGCTGACTTAGAATTGCCGTGCATCTGTCCCTTAGCTGTAAAATGAAGGTTTTAATTATTTGCTGCTTCCACCACTGTTTGTTCCCCGAAATTTTTTACTGGTTTGATGTGACCACAGCAGAGCATATTTCCCTCAGGTCTGCCCAAAAGGAATGGGCTAAAAGCTGCTGCAAAGGTCAGCATTGCTGGTGAAAGGCAAGATCTTGTGCAGCACCATTGAGAAGTGTCATTCCTTAAGTTTGCCACAGCTGTGTAACTGTGCTCAACTGAGCAGCTCCTTCCGCCTAAATTTCTGCTCTTTAAAGTGTAAACATTGCATCTTTAACTCACAGTGGTGCTGGGAAGCTGTGTCAGCTTAGTGTGTGCAACTCTTCAAATCCCTGAAGAAGCTGAGGCACTGAATGTCACCACCTGTGTGGGCACAGGCTGTGCAATTGTGAGAGCCTCCAGGGAACATTCCATTTCCCAAGAAACAGGGTTTCATTAAATCAGGATTTTGTCCCATGCAGAGAGAACTTCACCAACATTACCAACCATGGGTCTGATCATATCTCAGGTGTGGGTGTGCTCCAAACCCAAAACCCAACAGGAGTTTACACAAGCAATGAGCACACAGAACACCTCTGTGATTTTTTTCAGCCTTGTCTAACTTCCAGAAGAAACAGCATAACTCTAATCTTACCAATATGGTTATTATCATCTGCAATAAAAATGTCACCTCAGGTATTAGCAGCACTGCTAAATCACTGGCCTGACTTGAAGTCTTCCATCTGGAGTTGTAAGTTAAGGACAGTTTATCACAGGAGTGATTTATTGTGTAAACAGATCTTGCTGCTGGCATTTAGGAGAACGTGGCTGCCACTCAGCCAAATTCTTTTATCACACTTGACTGAAGTTCCCAGCCTTGAATTATTAGTTAATAATATCCGAGCGAAAGCATAATTTATTGTTTGAGTAAACTTTGAAACATAAAAAGTGTCTTAGCTCCCAGACTTAGTGCTTGCCTTAGGCAAAGCATTTTTCTTTCAGCACAAAATTGTAATAGAACAGGAGTAAGATTTGTAACTAATTCCAACACTTCCTGCATATATAATTTACCTAATGGCAGAACACAATCTCCTGAGCTGTTCTTCCCCCATTTCTGTATTGTAACACCAACAGCCTGCATGAACAGAGGTCAGTCACACACAGCCAGACATGTCCAAACCTCAAAATTTAAAAGTAGCACATCTGTGGTTTCCTGATAGGGAAATTTGATACCATCCCTTTTTTATAACTTCATCTGTTTTATCAGCAGGGCTTGAGGAAACCCACGAGTTTCCCCCTCAGAGGCACTTGTGGCTAATTTAGAGCAGGAAGTTCTTTCATTGAAAGGAATAACCTTGTCTGACAATTCCTTAGCTTTTAGGGTATTATTTACAGCAGTGCCATGACACCAACAGCCAGCAGATGCCAGCACAGACACGAGCACCAAAAGAGCCTCTTGCAGACTAACCGAGGGATGGTGCATGTGAGAAACACAGCCCAGTCCTCAAAAGTTTAAGAGTTTAATATGGGATAATAAAGGAAAGATTGCTAAAGCAAAAGTAACAGTTCTGGGTGTGTGGCAGCAGCCAGAGGCAGCACCATTTCTTTAGCAAGCAGTCCTTGATGCTGTTGGATTGCATCACTTCCCCAAATGACTGCACATTTTCGGAGCCCATTCACCACAGCTCTGCCTCTGGTTGCCCCAGCATTGTGTAAGTCCACAGCTACAGTCTCAGGCAGCCCGGAGTGTTCTTCTGATGCCACTTCAGACTTGGTTTTCTGCTTTTATGGCATTTCGTTCTCTGCCTGGGCTGTTTTGGACTTAAGCAGCACAGAATCTGAAAAATATAAAAGCTAAAACCTGAGGCATCAATACATTTTGCAAGAGCAGTCATGGATTGTGATCCATCCTTTGCAAGCCTGCTTACATCCTGTGATAGGCTTGCTTCATGCACAATTTCAGTTATACTGTTCACAAAAGCAATTACAATTTGCACTGTATCTAAAAAGCAGTTACTTTTTAAAACTTTTTTAGTTATAATAATTTGCAAAAGCAAATTTATAACAGTGAAAGCCAACTGTTCCATAGGAGATTGTAACAGTGCAGAGCTGTCCTGTGTGTGAACCTAGAGGAGAAGTGAACTTTCTCTTTGGTGTTTGATTGTCATATATAAAGGATATAAAATGTGGCATTGTACTAAGCCTAATCTTGGATTTAAAGAGGCCACTTACTGGAGAAAGGACTATACAGTGGTCTAGCAGGCATCTGCCTTCTCTCTTCAAAACTGACTTATTTCCATATGGAACTCTGCCTGGAATTCCAGGCCTAGTTTGATCTGGGATTTTTCCCTTTGCATACTGAATTGAGGATCCTTAATATCAGATCTTCTATTTGTGTCAGTGTCAAAATTACCCATCACCTCTGCACAGTGGAACCTCAAGAAACACCAGGTTTTTGGCTGCCCACCTGAAACAATACAGGCAGGAAGAGTGAAAGGCCAGGTGCTCATGCTGCAAACACTGCAATCCTTTCAAGCCCAGATGGTCCTTTTTGCTGAAATTGTCACTGCTCCTGCCAAAAGCCTTTGTCACAGCTTTCTGACATTAACTGAGTGATGGAGATCACTTCTGACAGACCTCTGCCTGAACAGAAAACATTGGGCCCAGAGTGTTCACAAAATCATCAGGCAATCCTCACTGCAAGCAGAGATGGAGCAGGGGGAGTTTCTGGGCTCTAACTCTCCTTCCTCACAGGTGTGCCCATAATCTTCCAGGTAATGCACTTTCTAAAGAAGGGAAGAAACAATGCAAGTGCACACAAAAGCTCCTACTACCCTTTGGCTGAAAACTCCAGACAAAAGCAGTTTAATTAGCAGATATGCCCTTTTAGCAGTTAATTAGCAGTTATGAGCTTTGTTTTGGTAGTCATGCCGGTTACCTGGAACACAAATTGGGTGAGTTGAGCTGACCCAACTCAGCTGATGCTGAATCTCACAATCTGACAGGCCATGAGACACACAGCACGCTCAGCTTCTCTTACTCAGAATCCAGTCCAGTTTGCCAACTCCATTCCGGAGCTCTGGCCAGAATCTGGCCCGGGCTTTCCTTTTTGCTGACTCCATTCCAGACTCCAGCCAGAATCCAGTCCAGGTTTTCACTTTTGCCAACTCCATTCCAGACTCCGCCCTGAATCCGGTCCGGGTTTTCAATTTTGCCGGCTCCATTCCGTACTTTGGCCAGAATCCAGTCCGGGTTTTCCCTTCTGCTGAATCCGGTCCGGGTTTTCCCTTTTGCCGGCTCCATTCCAGACTCCAGCCAGAATCCGGTCCGGGATTTCCCGCACCCTGGATCCCGGATGGAATTGCCCGAAGATGAAGGAAAATTCCGTATTTTTCTGGCTTCCCCTGGCCAGCAGGGGCCGGGATGTGCTGAGCCACCCCCTCCACCCGACAGCATTGAAATTCTCTCCAAGAAAATTCAGTGGTGCCATCTTGAGAAAGAAATACAACTCAGCAACAAACAGGGCAGTGTCTCACTTTTATTGTAGCAAATATACGGGACCTTTGAATGACAAGATCACTTTCCCAAGGAATTACTAGCAAAAATATCCACAAAAAGTTCAAATAAATAAGAATACATGAATATCAACATCAAAAGCTGGTCTGCAAATCCTCAGTTAATCAAGTTCAGTCCTTCCAGCATGGTCTGTTTATTTTTCAGATGAAAACCCACTAATGCAATGGGAGCAACAAAGGCTCAATACCTTTAAAATAAGGCAAAAAATAGTGCATTCTAGGCAATTTCATACTGTAGAAATTTTATGTATCAGCTCCAAAAAAGCACATACTGGCTGAAAAAAACTGTCAAAATTCTCTCAGAATTCTAACAAGATCCTTTAAACAGCAAATACAAGGTCCAAGTTACCTGAAACAATGAATGAAACACAGAAAGGACACAAACAGTGACAGGATGAGGGCAGATCTCAGAGTCTGGAGTCAAACAGGACAGCTCAGCCCAATGGAATCAGCACATCCCTCCCTGCAGCATTATCCTCCTGTATCCCACTGAAAACAAGGTGGGAAAATTACTGCCCTCAGCATGAGACGCAAGCAATGGAGAAAAAAAGGAACACAGGAAGAGAAAAACAATATTGCTTTAAATATTAAATATTTCAAGCTTAAAGGANGCTGGGGAAGTATCTTAAGTAATAAATTTTAAACTGAATGTGTTTGATGGAATAAATTTTTCTGCTCTGTTCAGAAGTGCTTCTTAAGACAATATCCAGCAATACAAAATGAAAGAAATATAAACCACAGTCCTCTACATACAAGGAGCTCTTTTTGTCTGTAGGCCCAGAACACAGTGAAGTTAAAATAGAAACAGGATAAAACCCAGCCCTTGGAGATCTGCTCAGCCAAGAGCTGTTTGTTGAGGCAAACACAGAATTTCTGTGTATGAACAAAGACAAGAGTGTCAGAAGTGCCAAATCAATGACAGAAATTAGGCTGGTGTGATTATCATGTGAGACAAACCTCCTTGGCCAGATCCCAGGTGGAGCCCAGTGCTGAACAAGTTTTCAGACTCCTTTAAGGTGCCATCACCACCTCCACCTGCTTCCCTTTTTAGTCTCCAGCAACAGACTGGTGTCCATAAGATGACAAATATTACATTCAAACTTTCCTACCTCTGTGACAAAAGACTCTTCCCAGTGCCAGTCACCTTTGCTCTGGTCNGTTAATCAAGTTCAGTCCTTCCAGCATGGTCTGTTTATTTTTCAGATGAAAACCCACTAATGCAATGGGAGCAACAAAGGCTCAATACCTTTAAAATAAGGCAAAAAATAGTGCATTCTAGGCAATTTCATACTGTAGAAATTTCATGTATCAGCTCCAAAAAAGCACATACTGGCTGAAAAAAACTGTCAAAATTCTCTCAGAATTCTAACAAGATCCTTTAAACAGCAAATACAAGGTCCAAGTTACCTGAAACAATGAATGAAACACAGAAAGGACACAAACAGTGACAGGATGAGGGCAGATCTCAGAGTCTGGAGTCAAACAGGACAGCTCAGCCCAATGGAATCAGCACATCCCTCCCTGCAGCATTATCCTCCTGTATCCCACTGAAAACAAGGTGGGAAAATTACTGCCCTCAGCATGAGATGCAAGCAATGGAGAAAAAAAGGAACACAGGAAGAGAAAAACAATATTGCTTTAAATATTAAATATTTCAATTTTAAAGGAAAACAGTTTATACATATTAGAGTGAAATTCTGTTTCTTCACATCTTCTAACAGGGTCATTTCGCTGAAAATAACTGAGTTGTTCAAAGTTTATACTCATGTAACTTGAAGCAGAGTCTGGCTGTTTATTTGAAGTACAACCTGAGCATATTTGTTCTGTAGGTAATACTGCAGAACAATAAACCTTTACATTCTCTAGCAAAAAAATAAATCACTCTGTTTAAATATCTCACATCACAGTTATCTGTTCTTCTTCAAGAAGCATCACCAGTGCTAGGCTTAGATCCACATGATCATATTGCTAAATTTTGTATTAAAAAGGCAAATAGCCACACAAACATGGTGCTGGGGAAGTATCTTAAGTAATAAATTTTAAACTGAATGTGTTTGACGGAATAAATTTTTCTGCTCTGTTCAGAAGTGCTTCTAAAGACAATATCCAGCAATACAAAATGAAAGAAATATAAACCACAGTCCTCTACATACAAGGAGCTCTTTTCACCTGTAGGCCCAGAACACAGTGAAGTTAAAATAGAAACAGGATAAACCCAGCCCTTGGAGATCTGCTCAGCCAAGAGCTGTTTGTTGAGGCAAACACAGAATTTCTGTCTGTGTATGAACAAAGACAAGAGTGTCAGAAGTGCCAAATCAATGACAGAAATTAGGCTGGTGTGATTATCACGTGAGACAAACCTCCTTGGCCAGATCCCAGGTGGAGCCCAGTGCTGAACAAGTTTTCAGACTCCTTTAAGGTGCCATCACCACCTCCACCTGCTTCCCTTTTTAGTCTCCAGCAACAGACTGGTGTCCATAAGATGACAAATATTACATTCAAACTTTCCTACCTCTGTGACAAAAGACTCTTCCCAGTGCCAGTCACCTTTGCTCTGGTCGCAGCTGGTTGAAATGGAGTTTATTTATTCTTAGAGAAGGGATCATGCAAAATGTGCCAGTATCTACATGCTCTCCTTACAACCCAGGAAAGCTTCAATTTAGAAAATGTAGCATCCAGCAATATTCAATGCTATAACAACATGCTAAATTATTTACTGGATCTAACAGATTTTTTTAAAAAATTGTTATTCTGATTATTGCCTGGATCCTGCTCACCTCAGGTTTGGAGCTTGTAACAGTGAAGTAGAACAGTGCATTAAAATCCTGATTATTGGCAAAGCAGCTCTCCTGTTTTTCACTACTGCTCATGTGAATCAGGAACACTTGGCTAAGGCAGGCTCGCAGAATTTGGCCAGAGCTTGAAATATTACACTGGGTGCAGGAACCTTTCATCTAAAAAAGCTGAAATACATGAGGCTGGACCAAAACAAAAGGGTGACACAGCAACCCTGGGATGTGCTGGTCCTCTGCAGCTGCTGGTGTTCATCCCATCCTGAGTGCCACCACCTCTGACACAGCCACCTCCTGCTCCTTGAGCATCTCACCTTCAGTTCCACTTGAATTGCATAGAGCTCAATGTACATGCAACTACTGCTCATATTAAGTGTAACTTTACAAATACTGATTCTGGACATGTAATACTGTCTATTACATTCATTTCCTTTACCAATTCAAAATTTCACATTTGGTCTCCAGTAGACTAGGAAAAAAACCACTAAAAATATTTCTTAGGCTATTCCTGAGCAATGTTTTTATGTACTGTAAAATACTCTACTTTATTACTACATTTCTTAATATTCTCACTTTTCAAACTACATATAAATTCATGCTTTGAAATTTTACAAAGCTGAAGATCTGGTAGGCACAATGAAAGATAGAAACAGCTAAGCATCTTAAAACCAAGATGAGCTCACCAAGAGAAGTGCAATTTAGCTATATACATAATGTACCTTTAGTATTTGCTACTTTTTCATTTTCTGTCACAATGTGAAGGATCCTCTTGCAGAATCTGGTCCATCAGAGCTCAGCTCACTTCTCATGAAGATTGGGACTGGTGGCTGAGGAGGAAAATACCTCACCAGGATTTTAAAGTGAAAGTAAAAAACATTCTTTAGAATTTCATCTTAACAAGATCCTGCCCCCAGCTGCTGTGAGTGATCTGAAATTCTAATAGATCAAGTGACACTTGAATATTCTCAGAACTGTCCTTTGTGTTCTCCTGTATCTCACAGACACAAGAGAAGACAGAAGGCCCAAGCACAGGACCCAGTCCTGGTTGTACAATTTCCTTCTGCAGGACATTGCCCCATCTCACCTCCCTCAGCCTTAAGAAGCCAAGCTAGACTGGACCACAGGATAAATAAAAGTCATCTCAGATGACTAAAAATAGGTATCTTCTGTATCAAAATATATCTTTACTTGAACTTACAACACCCTTTAAATTCTTCCCTTAAGCGTCTGATTCTTATGTTTTGAGGGGCCACCAGGTCTGAAAACCAGGCCATACAGTCTCTGCTAAAAGGCTCAGTTTGCATGGCCCAAATATATCCATGTGCAATTTGAAATCTGGTCATTTCCCCTAAATGACAAAAAACATCAAGGCCTACAAAATAAACTTCCAGGAAAGCTGTCTGTAAACACAGTGAAGATCCCAGGGTATAAAAATACACATTCCATTTTCTTAATCTGTCATTATTGATGCTGTCTGGTCCCTAATACTTTGTCTTAAAAAGAATTCTTTCTGCATTAAAATATTTCAAAACATTATCTGCATTCTTCTTCTCAAAAAAAATAAAACCTTTTTCATCCAAAAAATCCAATTCATCATCTTATGTGAAGAATTAGAGTTGACTTTGCATAGATAACAGGCTCCATTATTTTATAAAAACACCAAAATCAAACCTGTCTTACAAAAAGCACACCTGGGCAGGGAGAAGGAGCATGGACCCTATTCCCTCACACCCAGCAGGGTAAATACAAGGAACACTCAGCTGGTGCAGGCAGGACGTTCTACACTTCTCTAAACTTCACACTGTGCTATTGTTATCCTCACTGAGCAATTATCAATATTTTTGAGGAAAGACCAATGGAAGACATTTGCCTTCAGAGAAAACATTTCCTGCTGGCTTAAGATCAAATCTATAGAAATGAACAGTGCTGACTCAGAACCACGTGCCAGGAACATTCTCAGGATCTTCCTACAAAGGAAAAAAGATTCTTCTGCACTGGCCAGATGCTTTCTAGCAGTCAAGAAGCATCAACATTCACTGAAATTTGCGTGGTGTTTGCTTTGTGCCATTTGTTTTTATTTTCCTGTCCGCTGTTGGTTTTTTAGGAGGAACATAATTGCTGGCATTGCCATTTTTCTTTGGATTTGTGCACACGTGTGTTTTTAAGCCTTTGATGGGAGCAGCTGCACCGTGGAATGCTGGGGTTTGCTTAGGGGGTCTGATGTTCCCAACACTTTGGATTTTAGAGCTGCTCTCGGAGGGCTGCAGACTGAGAAGCTGCTGCTTTGGAGCTGGTTTCTTTCTCAGGTCACTCCTTCCATCACCAGTTTGCCTCTGAAGAGCTGCTGCACCCCCAGTTCTCTCAGGAGCCCTCAGGGACCGCGCCGGGCGAGTGTCAGAGCAGGGCTCTGCCCTGAGACCCAAACAGCTCCTGGGCAGCCTGGCACCCCCTTCCAGGGGCACTGCCTGCCTGGGGGGCACAGGGCTGAGCAAGGCTTTGCCCTTCCCGGGGCTCCTGAGGGCACGGCTGGGCCCGGGGGCGGTCTGGGGCCGCCCTTTGGTGGCCCTGCCCCTCTCGCTCTGCACCGTCTGCATCTGCAGCCACTCCAGCTGCAGCAGCCGCTCCAGGTACTTCTCCAGGGCCCCCGAGGGCTTGGGCCGGAATTCGGCTTTCCCTTCCACGTGGGCAAAGGTGGCCAGCTGCTTCAGGTCCCACGAGTTGAAAGGAGGGGGAAGGAAGTCGGGGTAGTAATACTCGGATTCTTTAAATCCCATTTCAGGGATGTGCTCCAAACAAAGCGGGTCGATTTCTTCAGCTCTGAGGATGAGTTCTGGAGGTGTGCAGGGAGAGGGGGGAATGGGAATCCTTTCTGAGTCAGAGAGGTCACTGGCACTATCATCTTCAGCATCTTCTTTAATAACTTGCACCGATTCAAAATCGAGAAACATTTCACCAACAGATGCCTCTTGCCATTTCGAAGAGCCTGGGCTGGCTCCAGCAATGTATTCTTCGTGATTCCTCCCCAGCTGTTCTTTTCTACTGCAATAAAAATGCTGCACTGGGACATCCTTAACCCTACAGAAGTTTTCTTGTGTGCTGCCCTTTGTGCCAGGAGAGATCCTGTGCAGGAAGGATTCGCTTTGATTTCTTTCTGGAGAACTCCTGGGCAGGAAGGATTCGTTTTTCATTCTTTCTGGAGGACTCCTGTGCAGGAAGGATTCATTTTTCATTCTTTCAGGAGGACTCCTGTGCAGAAAATATTCATTTTGCCTCCTTTCTGGTGGACTCCTCTTTGGTCCTTGTGCACTGTGCAGTGAGCTGCAAACACTGGGGATCCTAAAGGAAAAGGAAGTTCAGGTCCTGTTAGAATGGTCATTGCCTGTGAACAGCAGCTTACAAGATAGATAGATCCCCATCCTTGCCACCCCTTCAAGGATGGGGATCTGTCTCCATGACTGAAGCTAAAACTGGCACAGAAACTTGGTAATGAGGCAAAATCAATAATTGCTGCTAGAGATAACACTGCCTACTACTGATTTGTTGGGATTTTTTATGGTTTTGCCTCAGAACTCACTAAGCAGGATAGCAAGTTTGCATTTTGATAACTTAAATTTGTTGTTCTCATAAATGATGAACTGTAAGCCAAATGCAGCTCCAATTTCATTACAAGCATTTTGTCAACCAGTTTGAAATGACTACAAATTAAACAGATAATCTTAACATAAAATTTACCTTTTTGACTGGTTATTGCCATCCAGCTGGTTCCTTCCCTTCTTGTAAACATTTGCTTGGTGACCATCTTGAGTGTCATGGGAAATCTGAAGGGACATGAAAGTTTGTGATGTTATTAAGAAGCTGACTTAGAGTAGGCACCATTTTCTTGTTAGAAAAGGGGATTATTTACCTTTTCAATGGCACTTGATACATTTTTGCCTAATCTTCCAGGAGGAGATTTCGCATAAGAAATTGGTTTATTTAGTCCTTTGGTGCTTGGATGGCTTTTTCCATTACTGTAACCACAAAGGATTAAACAAAATATTAGATATAAATAGCAACACATATGAGTGTCAGAATAGAAGTACAATAAAAACTTGAGAGTACAACTGAGTTTAAAAAAGGGCTGATTGCAGTTATTCTTAAAGTTCATCAGAACTATGCCACTATGGCCACTTTTTATACTACAAATGCACTGCTGTATTTTTAACATTAATAGCACAAAAGTGAATCATTCCACCAGATGATATAATAATAGAATGTAGCCCTTATACAGAATCCTCTGTCAGAGGATCCCAAAGCTTCTTTGGACATAATAAATATTGCAGATATTTAACTACTGATTTTATAATACCTGGTAGGTGTTCCAATTGCAATTTTCCAAAATTAATTATAAAGTACAATATGAAGGTCACAAATGAAGCCAAATCTTGCTTGTCTTCCCCATTTGCATTTTCTCAACAAAATTTAAAGGATTATTCCTTTGAAGATAAGGAGTGGAAGTGAACAGGGAGCATAAAGTCTCTTCTGGTATTAATATAAACTATTTCACAATGAAGGCATAGGAAAATTCCTTATTTCATATTATAATAGGCTTGTGAAAATGTTATTAAGAGAAAAAGCTCATATGAAAGAAAAAGGAATGGAATTACTGATCTGGGCAGCTTAGAACTAAAACATACTTCCTTAATTAAACCAGATACATTTCTGTGTAAGCAAGCACACAGAATAAATAAATCAGCACATTCTGTACGAATAAGAACAGTGTTTGCTCTAGAAACAAGAAGCATTACTGATTTCCCAAAGATTATTTCAGAGCAGGAATAATCAAACTGTGCCCTTCTACCTAATATAGCCTTACTGCAGTTCAGTTAATTTGCCAGGCTGTACATCTTGTTCTTGGTTTTTATATCAATATAGTCAGATTTTGTTTTTAAAGCACATGATTTCACAAATTCAAGAGTTTATTAAAGTATGAAACTAAGTCCTGTGCCTCCAGCACTGCTGCAGTCACCTCTGTGACCTTGTGACCTGCACAATCATCCTGCACAATCATTTCTGTCCCTGGGACCAGGGGAGAGGAAGGCAGTGGGAACAGGACAGCCAGGCACTTATTAACTAAACCCAGCATGCTGACATTCCAGTAACTATAAAAAGCGAAAATAATTTCCTTACTTTACCATTCCTTTGTGGTTTTCATTGGTGTGGCTGTGGTTTTCCCTCTGCTGTGTCTCTCTGTGCAGTAATAAGGGATATTCCTGAATGCCTGGTCCCATTATTCCTCTTTCCAAAGGGAATCTGCACCTTTACTGTTACATAATCTTCAGATGGCTCCAGTCTTTTGGCTTTGCAAGACACAATCTATCCAATGCAGACATCCCCACGTCCCGGAGATGCTGGCGACAAACAAAATCCTCCCGATGCGATTCTATTTTTAAAGCAGGAAGATAAACATAATCAGCTACCAAACTGGACAGGAAAACAGTCCCCTCCCCCAGCACTCGCTCAGTGGGAAGCAGCATCGCTCAATTTACTATTCCCAAAATAAGGAATACCTGCGGGCACGGCCGTGCTCCCGGAGGTGCCGTGCAGTGTCATGGGCCCATCCCATCCCCGCTCAGCCTGCGCAGCTCCGGGCACAGCGCTGGGGGTGGGAGTTGCTGCTCCAGGGGATGGGGAGCAGGCACCGACCCCGCTGCCGTGCGAGCCGAGCGGCATTTCTGTGTCACAGCATGCGCTCTTCCGATATGCATATATGCAAATCTTGTAACCAATACTTCATCTTTTTCTTTGTGCAAAACAAATGTCTCATCCGCTCCTACTAAAAATACTCAGAGCGGGAGTATTTTTAGTATATTTAGCAGGAGCATCCATTGGGTTTTTTTACTTCAGAGGAACTGCATTCCTGTACCAGGGAGCTGCACGGTTCCAGGGGTTCACAATGGTCTGCAAATGTGACAGGTGACAAGCAGCTCTCCTGACGCAC
>WBNQ01031042.1:32727-75695 GCA_013401375.1 Spizella passerina | reverse complement strand
AATTTCTACAAATTGTTAATGATTTTCCAGGGTTTACGTCAAAAAGGGTCTCAGATTATAAAATAAGTGCTGTGCTACCATGCATTTTTTGCTTCAATCAATAGTTTGGTTTTATCACTCTTAATTTTCAAAAGAAATTTGGAGTTTGACTTTTTGCCTTCAAATCGTCCTTTTCTTAATTTTACCAAAAATTTTTAAAATACTTGCCCAGACTTCTCACTGAGGTTTTCCATATGAAAAAATTTGTTTATCATAAAAAAAAACTATAAGGGTAAAATACGGCAGCTTGGGCTAAGAAGAGTTTTAACAGCTTAACTTTCAATGACCTTTATTGTTTTCATAAGGCTCTTGTTTTAAAGTTGTTTACAAATGTACTTTTATTCGTCTGTTAAACTATTTGGACTGTTCAGGAACGTTTTTCATGTACTCTTCTGTTCAGTTAAAGCTGTTCCTCTAATAATGGAGGTGAAACATCTAGTTTGGGCTGGGCACTGCCTTCTCAGAAAAGGTAACAGGCTCTGCTTTTTGTTACAGTCTGTGTTCTGTAAGATATTTTGTAATTGAAGTATGCTTCTGTATACTATGCAGTTCTTCCAAAAGTGCTTTTTTAGGCTTTTTGGTTTGTTATTTTTTCTGATGAGGAGTTGAAGATTGTAATTCAAAACTTGTACATAAAATGGTGAATGATTTCATATGATTCAGGAATGAGCAGTGTGGCTTTCTGTTACAGGGTTTTACTGCTTTGTCAGGAGTCTAATTAATAAAAGCTGAGAGACTTCCACAAACATGTAGTAATGCCCCAACACTTGCCAGAGCATCCGTGATCTCTCATGGAATCCCACACTGGGTGGAAGATAATCATCGTGCAGTTGTTCCCACTGCCGAAAAAATTCTTTTGCTATGAGCTTGTTCCTTCCTGTATGCAGAACCAGGGTGTAGGATGAATAGTCTTACTCATAACTGAGTATAAAGATATTTTAAGAATGCCACATCTACCTTGTGGATGTAGTGCAAAGAGATAAGTGCTTGTCTTCTGTTGTTAAGGTCAGAAAAAATCCATTCCCTGTAACTTACCTGTTTTGTTCATAATGGATGTTACAGGTTGAGAGGTTCCGTTGCCTTACCAGAGACAGAAATGACCCCCAAAGTGTCTCATTGCCTGTGAAGATCACAAAATTGTGCTTCAGATCTGTTCTGAAATGTTCTGAACAGCTTGATCCTTTCAGGTGCCCTGCTGTAACTTGCCAGGAAAGTTTGAAAAAACAAGGGGAAAGAAAAAAAGTGTGGCACACCCAACCCCTCAGAACAGACATATCGCCGGTGAGCTGGTTGGCAAGGAGGGTGTTAGAAAAGCAAACCTGTGTAAATGTATATTCAAATGTAAACACAGGGTTACCTGTTTGTGTGTTCTTACCTACCTGAAAGGAGGATGCAGCCAGGTGGGGGGCAGCCTCTGCTCATAGGCAACCACCAACAGGACAGGGGACACATCCTTAAAATATGCCAGGTTGGACATTAGGAGGAATTTTTTCACAGAAGGAGTGATTAGACTTTGAAACAGGCTACCCAGGGAGGTGGTAGATCACTGTCCCTGAAGATGCCTAAGGAAAGGCTGAAGGTAGCACTTGGCTCCATGGTCTGCTTGACGTGGTGGTTTCAGTCATGGGTTGGACTTGATGATCACAGAGGTCTTTTCCAACCTCATTGATTCTCTGATTCTGTAGAGAGCTGCATATATCAAATCGGAATTGATAGATATCTTTTTCCAAAATCAGAGCTTTCTTTAGTTTTTATTTATTTTGGTCATGTCACTAGATGGGTGTGAAGATGCCTGTGATGCCTGTGAAGATCATGTTCTTTAGAGGCAGATAAATAGATGTGTGAGAGTGCATCATTTAGTTTCTGTGCCTGTGTAGCAGTTTCCTGCTTCTTGCAGGGACAATTCACATCCTCCACTGAACTTGGAGAGGTTTGCTGCAAATGTTTTGACTTTGAACCTACATCTATCTGGTCATGGAGCAGTACTTAATGAAAGGGCAAAAAGGAATTTAGACTAAGTAGTTTTAATTTTTAATTATTAATAAAATACTGGCTTAAAATACTTGTAGCACTACTAATCATAGGGCTTTAGCCTAAACAAGCATTGATGAAGAAAAAATTTTTGTTCATAGCTGTGTGCTTTACACTAAGTAGCTAAAAATTTGAGATACTCCAAAGGATACAATAGGCTTGTGTCTGCATAATTCCAAATAGTTTGTCAGTAATCCCCTTGTAACTGGAATAAAGGCAGCCATGCACTTGGGAGCCATTTCTTTTTACCAGTGGATAGAGAGGAGCACATCCTAGACTCACAGAATCATTAAGGTTGGAAAAGACGTGGTGGACAACAAGCTGTCTGTGAGCCAGCAATGCTCTTGTGGCCAAGAAGGGACATGGTATCCTGGGATGTGTTAGAAAAAGCATTGCAGGTTTATGGAAGTGATTCTTCCTCTGTGCTCAGCCCTGGTGAGCTGCTGTGTCCAGTTCTGGGCTCCTAGTACAGAAGAGACATGGAGCTACTGGAGCAGGTCCAGAGGAGGGCAGTGAAGATGATGATGGGACTGGAGCATCTCTCTCATTAGGGAAGGCTGAGGTAGCTGGGCCTATTTAGCCTGGAGAAAAGGTGACTTGAGAATGGATCTCACTGGTGTGTATTGGTATCTGAAGGAGGGTGACAAGAGGGTGTTTCCAGCCTCTTCTTGGTGGTGCCAAGCAATAGGACAAGCGGCAATGCACAGAAACTGGTGCACAGGAAGTTCTACCTGAACATGGGGAAGAACTTTACTGTGTGGCTGACTGAGCACTGGAACAGACTGCCCAGGGAGAGTGTGGAGTCTCCTTCACTGGATGTATTCAAAAGATGTTTGAATACAATCATGAGTACCATGGTCTAGGAAGCCTCTGGAGCCTGGACCAGGTGATCCACTGTCGTCCCTTCCAACCTTACCCATTCTGTGAATCTGTTATCACTGATGTGCAGCTTGGTGGAAATGCACTGGTCTTCCCTTTGCCTGGTCATGCTTTTCCCCCACACTGATACTGAACAGGAAAAGCAATGGAGCAACTGCACACAGACTGCTCTCCTGTGGTAATTGGGCAAAAGACCAAGTGGTGACTTGCATTCATATAATCTATGGGTTTGTGCTGTGGAACAAAATCTTAGTTTATACCAGAAAATTAGAAAAAATTTCCTATCTGTAGGCAGCTTGGAGATTATATCATCTTTACATTTTCTCTGCTCAGAGGTTGGTAAGGCACTGGAGCAGGTTGCCCAGAGAAGTTGTGGATGCCCCATTCCTGGCAGTGTTCAAGGTCAGGCTGGATGGAGCTCTGAGCAACCTAGTCTAGTGAAGAGGGTCCCTGCCCATGTCAAGGGGGTTGCAACTTCATGACCTTTAAAGCCCCTTCCAACCCAAACCGTTCTATGATGAGATGGATATGTGAAGGGCTCTGCCTAGGTCTGTTCCCCTTCTTTCTCATTAAGAGTAGCAGTGTGGATGTCACAGCTGTGGCCACCTTTGAGCGCTGTGCAAAGCCACATGACTGAGCTGGTAGCTCCTGCAGTGTGGAAAGAGGGGTGGCCAAAAAGCTGCTTAAGAAATGGAGCTCAATCAGCTTTGCTACTGTATCTATACAGTAGATGCTTTAGACTACTCAGACTCCTTACGAAACCAGGCAAAGTTACAAAGATTAGGCTAAAAGAGGGAGTAAATCATCCTATCATGTGAGCATATCCACATGTGGTAGCAAAGCTACCACATGTGAATCAGATTCTTATTCACATTTCTTAGATCATCTTCATCATTAGCAAATTCCTGGCACAGCCAGGAATTTTTCATGAGGTAGGAGGTGTAGATAATTCAGCTCATCCTCTGAGGGCTGTCTGGGGCCTGTGGGGCTGTTGGGAGCAAACTGTCAAGGATGTGCTTAGATGGGACCTCAGAAGAGTCTGCACCAGGAGCCCCTGTGGTCAGCGCTGCTGTGCTTTGCACCAGAGCACAATGCCATGGCTGAGGTTACAGGGCTGTGGAGAGAGCAGGGCTGCTGCTTTAGCCACCCCTCCGGGTGTCCTTGGGTGCTGGCAGACACCAAGGCTGCTGTGAAGTGTGAGATTTAGGGTAATAGCTGTATGCTTATCAAAAACCCTAGTTCCAAAGAGATGGCTAAGGAGGGATTTTGTGTATTTGTTTTGGGGAAGAAAAAAAATTGGGGTGAGGGTCACTGAGAGCACTGTATCCCACACCTCTGCATCAGGGAAGTACACCTGTAGCCTTGGTACAAGCCCTTCTCTGAGTGTGCTACCAAAAGAACCATGTGGTGAAACAAGTGGTAAAGGCTTTCATGGCTGCTTCCCTGAGGGCTCTGAGTTCTCAGACCTGAAAGTAGGAGGAAAAGGAGGGGAAAGCCATAACAACACAGCTAGGGAGATGAATGTGGCTGGTTTATTAATGATTTTGCATATTATGCCATGATCTCCCCAAAAAGAGCTAGAGGTGGAACTGAGTTTCCATTCTCAGCTGCTTTAATTCAGTGGTTTTAGGACCATGTGATCTGCACTTCCTGGATAAACCTCAGCCTCCACCTGGCCTTCACAGCTGAATTTGCTCCTCTGTAAAGCAGAAGTGTTTATCTAAATATTCCTGGAGCAGACGTCAGGTAAAGATATCTCTTTAATAAAATACTATTGTGGCAAATCACAAAAGGTGCAAACAGTGATGAACATTAAGAATCTAACTTGGGTTTAATCATCTGAAAACTCAGATTTTGGTAATTTTTTTTTCCTTCCCTGGTGCCCAGTCCCAGAGTGAGAAAATATGCAAATATAACCAATTGCACACAGCTTTTCTGTATTGTATCCAGCTCCTACAAGTTTAGTTTCTGTCAGTGAGGTTCAGCGAGAGGTCTGCAGCACATGTCCTGTGACGATCAGCTGAGGGAGCTGTGGGTGCTTAGCCTGAAGAAAAGGAGGCTCATGGGGAACCTTGTCACTCTCTACAGCTCCCTGCAAAGGAAGGTGTAGCCAGGTGGGGTTCAGCCTCTTCTCACAAGTAATAAGAGAAAATGCCCTCCAGTTTTGCCAGGGGAGGTTTAGATTGGAAATTTCTTCACCTGGGCTGTTGAGCTTTAAACAGGCTGCCCAGAAAAGTGGCTGGGTCCCCATCCCTGGAGGTATTTAAAAGCTGTGTAGATGTGACACTTAGGGATGTGGCTTGATGTTGGACTTTGCAGTGCTGGGTTAGTGGGTGGTCTTGATCTTTGAGGTCTTTTCTAATTTAAATAATTCTATGATTCTGTGTGATTCTATGTACAGTTTAGACTGTTGCTAAGGAAAGTAACAAAATATAATTTTAAAGATGATTCTAATGAGGTTTAGCCCTTACTTGATTTATCTGGGAGCAGATTTCACAAGAAGTGAGTGATTTTCAGAAAATCTTTATCAGGTAGAACACCAGTCTCATGGCTGGTGTTGATATTGCAAGTTTTTAACCAGCACTGTGGCTTCCCTGGCCTGAACAGTTACTTCTAGTCTGGATATTGAAATTATCTGCTGGGAAAAATCAGAACTTTGGGATCTTAGAGAGTAAACCTACTTAGTTCATTTCTGAAATCAAGCAAAAAGCTGAAATCTCAAAAACTGACAAGAAAAATGGAAGAAAATACCAATGAGGAAAATGAATTTGCAGTCGTTTTGGCATGTTAGTCCAGATATCTAAAACTGGCTGGCAAGGAAGTAAATCACGTATTACCCTCACACCTGCACAGAAAGATGGTGTTCCAAAAAATTTGCTTTTGTTCTGCTCTGTCAGTTTGTCTGAGATATTGTTACTCTCCCAGAGAACCAGGACTGGCCAAGACCTTTTCACTGCCACAGAGGGATGGTGCTGTCTCTCACACAGTCATATGTGTCTAGTCTTCCCATACCAACCACTTTCTCAGAGCTCAGCCTTGGAACAGGTAGCTCGAGGGCCGGTAGAAGTATTCACAAAGACACTTCCTCCCACTTGCTTCAGGCAAGGGAGACATGTATTCCCCCATGGTAAATCAAGCTGTGAGCTTAATTCAGAGTCCTGAAATGGATGGTGCAGAAAATAACTCTGCCTTACAAGTGAGGCTACACAGGTAGATACAGGAGAGATTACTCTCAGATGCCTTTAGCATTTGTGAATACCTCAAGAACTCCCCAGTCATAAGCATCTGCCAGTGAGGAAAATTAGAGATGGATACCTGCACTCATTTGACCCATCTGTTGTGTTTCTGCTGCTGAACATTATTTTGGACTTTAAATTAATCTTTTAATAGCCAAATAATACTTGACTAACACTTCTCGTAGTATGACTGCATAGCATAACTTGCCTGTTATTTGGACCAAGGCTAATGTTTTCTGTATAATAGCCATTTTTATCTAATCACCCCTAGAATTAGATAAAACAGGCCATGCATATCCTTTGTGTGTCTGCAGGCAGGCTGCAGGAGGACCTGTGACACAGGGAGAAGTCTGAGAGTCACCACAACTCCTCACCTCAAAGAGCAGCAGGGCTGTTAACTCGTGGCACTGATTTTGCAAGGTTTGTGCCTACAATCCCAGCTAACGTCACTCTGTGGTTGCCACTCAGCAGACAAATTAATGGTGTGAGTCATTGTCAACTCCTACTAAATAAACCAGTGAACTAGAGATGAAAGGCTCTGTATCCAAGTTGTTTTCATTAATTGCACTGTGGGGCAAGGGTAGATTTAATTTCAAGGACGGGAATATTAACCTCAATTCCTTTTCCTTAATTGAGTGTGGAGAAACAAGAGGCGTAAGCAAGGGAAGTGGAGAACAAGGACATGGGTCATTAGCGCTGTCATCTGGTCTCACAGGCAGCAGTGCCTTGTAAAAAATGTCGTTGCAGCAAGCAGGAGGCAAAAGCTTGTTTGGCAATGCACGGAGCATAAGTTATAAGGAAATTTACATTGGTGATTGAATTTTCACCAGTATTTAGATGTACAAGTCTCAGCACAGGCTTATGACAATAAACTCATAACTGGAACCCATCTTGCAATAATTCCTAGGGTAAAAAAAAACCAACAAAATCCTGCAGAACCCTCTCCATGGCTGATGATGGCTCCATGGGAAGCCTTTAAGAAAAAAGATGAGGGAGGTCATTAGGCCTATTTTATTACTCATATATAGCACTTGCAGAGCATTTCTCACCTGAAGGCTTCAAATCACTTTCCAAAATGCATGATTACAGGAAAATAGAGACCCAAGGGAGCACAGCTGACCTTCCAGAAAGGAGAAAGAATTTTGGAGAAAGTTTCATGTTTCCTGCCTATCGTTCCATTAACGTATGTGGGGGGCGCCAGTGATTCTGTCACTGAATAATTATCAGTTAAGCAACAGAGTTCAGGAGAAGTTTC
The DNA here is from genome assembly GCA_013401375.1 of Spizella passerina. Taxonomy (NCBI): domain Eukaryota; kingdom Metazoa; phylum Chordata; class Aves; order Passeriformes; family Passerellidae; genus Spizella; species Spizella passerina. The sequence continues at coordinate 68,255 of WBNQ01031042.1, read as the reverse complement.
CTGGATCCAGCTTAGCCAGGTCCAGGAAACATCCTTTTAGCTAGTGAGGACTTGGTACATTTTTAATTTCTCAACTGTCTGAGTTGATTAAGCTGATGCAAATGGAAATAAACCAATTACATATCAGGTCAGCTGTCGTTGTGAAAGTGGGATGGCACTAAATGAATGAATGAATGGGTACGTATTTTGGGTGTGCATAGCAGAGTGGGTGATGAAACTACATCTTAGTATGAGATAAGGTGTCTCCTACATAATAAAGGCTTTAATAAAATCCCATGAATTTTGGGCTTGCTACAAACTAGCTGACAGTGCCTAATCTTGTTCAGGATCATAACTGTTAAAGAAATAAAAACCCTAAGAGACAACTTTTTGGTAATGCCTCAAAGAATTTTATACTTCCAGGAGAGAGTAAAATATTCTAAACCAAACACATTATTACTTGTTAAAAATTCTGCAAAATAATTTTAAAATTAAGGTGTAATTTTTTGTTGATGGAATAGGTTAACAGAGATCTATTTGTTATACACTTCATGATGTTGGTTGGTTAGTACAAGTGACTGTGCTTAATTACATTTAAATGCTGTGCAGTTAGGAAAGAATGTGCCTAAAGTTGTATCTCCACATGCAGTGCTCATAAGAAGAAAGAATTTCTCACCAAGCTCAAATCCTATCTTCTCTGCTATTTAGAACACAAGAAACATAAGTTCATCTTTCTTTTATGAATCTAGCAGTGACTGCAAAGCTGTAAATAAAAATACAATTCTTTCTTGTGATGCCTGTGAGTGAGCAAATCAGAATTAAATAAATAAATGTTTCCCTTACATCTGCAGAAAACCTTTAGGGCTCTATGGAAGAGTAAATTGTGGGAGTCTCTTGACTTAGCTCAGTTACACTTGGTTCCCTGGAGGCCCATCATTTTGAAAGCACTGTGGCCTACTTGGCTTGAGAAACCAGGTCAAACTCCCTTTACTTGGAAAAAAGTAAAAATAAAATATTAATGCCAGCGTTTCTTGCAGTAATCCAAAGCACACACCAGAACCCAGCACACCACAGAATGGCACTGTTCTGTGATAACTCTCAGTGTATCATTGCTGTGTTAGTGAAGATCTGATTTATCATCTCTTGCCAGGAGAGTTGACTTCTCCTGGAGAACCTCTTTGAGTCCTGCAGAAATTTCTGTGTGTGCTCAGCTTGGGGTTCTGTTACCCACCCCAGGGGGGCTCCTGGCCAGAGAGCTTAGGCCAATGTCTGTCCGGAGGAAATGCCCACAGCCTGTGCCACCTATACCCTACACTGTGATTGAAAGGATCAGTCAATTTTGTGATCAGTGTCTTCTTTGTGCCCAGCTCTGGTTTCTTTTTCCCATATTCTTCTGTCATTGAAGCTTAGCTGAGTACAGAGGCCTTAGGTCACCCTCTACCTGTAATCTTTGTTGTAAGATTGGATATGGGCACACATGAGTTTTAAACTACCTAATGATTGAACTTATTTGCCAAAATGTAGAGATAAATATATGATAGACACAGGTTAGCCTCTCAATTCAAGCAAAGTGGAAAAAAAAATATACTATTCTTTTTTAATTGAGCACACTAGTACACAAAAGCAGTATTTTTTCACTATGTAAGTGATCTTAAGTGCAAGTAGCTTTTCTGCAAAATTCCTCGGTGTCAGCTTTGCAGTAGCCAAGACACAGCATTTACGCTGGGTCTGCAAGAAACTGCAATAAATTTGAAAAAAATTAATTAACCAATACTGAGACTGCCAGCAGGGGCTGAATTACATCATGCTATAACCTGGATTTCCTGGAGGTGAGAGATTTCTGCAGAAGGAGAGCTGAGCAGCAGGACAAAGCCCCTTTTTCTGAGCTATGATGCTCACAGAGCCCTTCAAACCATGGCACTCTGCTCTGTAACAGTGATGAGACCCTGAGTAATGACCTGGGGACAGAGAAATGGTGCCAAATAGCCCTCATAATCTCTTTTGTGCAAGGCAATTTTTCCCTCGCATTAACATTAACATTAACATGCCAGAGCACTGAGGACTTCATATTCACTAAGACTTTTTGTCTTGCTATTTCCCAAAGAGCAGTGAATTTTGGGAAAATCTGAAATCTGAAAACTGTGATAATGCAAAAACAGGGCCTTTTTTTATCCCCCTTGCCCCCGGAGGAATATCACTGCTTCTGAACAAGTGGCTTTGCTCTGCAAAGAGAACCAGGCAGGTTTGGTAACTTAAAAATTTGATTGCCAATGAGCAAGTCTCCAGTTGTGTGCACATTTCATTTCAAGGCAGTGGCCTGGGAACATTCTCAAGCTAATTAAAATGCAGTTAAGTAGTCAGCTAGTGGTGCTGAGAGCTGTTTTATCACTTGGAAATGGGAATTGCAGTGGTTTCCTCCTTATGGTCCGGAATTGTTGGGAAGGAACATCACATGGAGAGCCTAGTCAATACACAAAGCATCTCTAATGGGTGCAAAATGGTTTGGGGTTTTTTTGTGTCTAAAATCAGACATTGTTTATAATGTAAGAACAAGGAATATGTGCTCTTGGGGAGAGGCTGGGCTTTGCAGCTGCTACCAAGAGCCTACTTACAATCTAGGCTGATCTTTATTGTAGCTGGACAGGCTTGAACTCAAAAAAAAGTTGGACTATAGCCATTAAGAAGCATTAATCTCAGAGGTATCTGGAATTAACCTGTATTTATTTTCATAAATACCTTTTGTGTTTCTTTTGGTTCAGAAAATTCCACATTTAAACAAACCCAACCAAATCACAGTACAATACCTAAAGCCCAAAGATGAATCACTAGAGTAGCCTTTGAAACAACCAGAGGATGCTTGCAGTACTTGCAGCAGCTGCCAAAGAGCAGCAGGACAAGTGCAGGGCTCTCCTGCTCCATGATAATGTCTGGTGTAAGCCTCCATATCCATAGTGGCCACTTTCATTTAACCCTGAGAAGCTCAAAAAGCACTTGCTGGAGTCCAGCTTCTGTTTCAGCAGTGGGCAGGGCCCTTTAGAGGGAAGCAGTGGGATTTTTGTACCACTCTCATCCTCCTACCTGGCATAAAAGATGCAGATGAATCACTTGGAGGTGAAGCATCTCTGCATTTAGCTACATGCTGCCTCTGACTACCTTTTAGCAGCACTGCAACCTTTTTAAACTTACCAGTGATTTACTGGAGCGTGACATAGAGGAAAATGAGGTGTGTTTTAACATTTCCTTCTGCCAAATGAGCACACCGTCTCACAGTCACCTATGGAAACTGGAAGGGTGGAAAAGTGAATTTTCCTTTTCTCATTGCAATTTAAAGAAAGTATATGGAAACTGGTTTGGTGGATCTGCAATCTGTACCTTATTTAAAATTAAAATTGTCCATTGAATAAATTTCCATTTACTCTAGCAGAGCTCTGGTGATTTACATCAGTTAAGAATCAGCTCATCATTTCCTTTAAAGCTACTTATATCATTCTGTGGTTATGAGCACTCTACAGAGCATTTAGGCTGCATTTTTAAAGAGTATAAACCCTCGGCAAGTTTCCTCTTGCAAATACAAGTTTGAAGTGATATTTCACCATGAAAACATGGTTAATTTCCCTCTTCCAGGGAGGTTTAGTGCTATTTCACATAGAGTGATCTGTTTAATAACATGGAAATGTTCCATCCTGTTGGTCTCTGTGTCCATGTTTGTTCTCTGTATTATGTTTTAAAAAAAAGTATTATGACAAACCTTTTCTTTTAAACTCAGCATGTTAAACAAGGCTTTCCTAAAGTTCTGATGTAATATCAATTATTTAATAAGCATGGAGCTTACAACTTAGCTAAAGGTTATACTCTATAATAGATACATCTGCTTGTGTTTTCCTCAAAGCCGTGATTTTTGACCTTTTTGCTATACAAAAGAATAAACTGTTTCTGCGTCTGTACAAACTATGATGACACTGTGGTTTTCCCTCTAGAGTTTGCATTGCTCATTTTACATGATTTTGAATTTCAAGAAAAAGAAAATTGCAGCAGCATGTTTATGCCAGAAAATAAATACCAACACTGCTGTACTCTCTTGAACATCATCGCTATGATGTAAAGCTTTAAATTAAAACCAACTTTGCACACTGTCAGACTGCACCCCTACACTTTCCTCAGGACAATGTTCCTGTCAGAGCAATTCAACTTTTCTAGCAAATGAGACCATTTCTAAGGAGATAACACTTTCTCAAAGAACTGAATGACTTAGGGATGTGAGCTCCATGCTCAGCAGAGTGTTTGGCACCCTGAAACCTACATTTCACTGAAGTGGATGGGACTAGGATTCCTAAAAGATCAAGTTGCTTTTGAAGATGAATGCCAGTTGGTTAAACCATTTTTATCTGGACTAACAATTGCATTAAAAAAATTCAGGTCTTTTGGCAAATGTATCAGCAAAAGCCAGGGCCTCATTAGTATTATTATTATTATTACTTCTTCTGTGGTCATTGGTGTCCTCGGCCTTGGGATGACACAGACCACAGGAATTTGTCACCTGACTCTCCCAGAGCTCTCGTGTGTCACCAGCAGAATGAAGAACGCCTTTGTGGAGAGGATCCAGGGGAAAACATGGCCATGGGTCCTGCAGCTCAGCAGCTGTCATTTGTTGACATTTTTGAATCAACCCAAATGTGAGCTCTGTTTTTGCTACAATGCCAGTCTCATGAGGATCCAGACAGCTGCTTTAACTCTCTGATTCAGTCAAACGAGTGTAAAATGGAAATAAAGACACATCCATCCACTCCCAGGGTTCTGCACTGTGAAAATACCTTCCACATGCAGTGAAAGGTACTCAGTTTCTGTTAAAAAACATATATTCACTTATTTTGGTAGGTAGAATCTTATGAAAAAATAGCTTTTACTTGTGATATGAAGCAACAAACCTGTTTTTACACAATGCCATATTCTAGACAAGGTTTTTTTAAAGAATAAAATTTTCAGCTACCATGAAATCTTACAATTTGAAATTAACTTCTCCCATGCCTTAAAATAAACTCNGGGTGGAAAAGTGAATTTTCCTTTTCTCATTGCAATTTAAAGAAAGTATATGGAAACTGGTTTGGTGGATCTGCAATCTGTACCTTATTTAAAATTAAAATTGTCCATTGAATAAATTTCCATTTACTCTAGCAGAGCTCTGGTGATTTACATCAGTTAAGAATCAGCTCATCATTTCCTTTAAAGCTACTTATATCATTCTGTGGTTATGAGCACTCTACAGAGCATTTAGGCTGCATTTTTAAAGAGTATAAACCCTCGGCAAGTTTCCTCTTGCAAATACAAGTTTGAAGTGATATTTCACCATGAAAACATGGCTAATTTCCCTCTTCCAGGGAGGTTTAGTGCTATTTCACATAGAGTGATCTGTTTAATAACATGGAAATGTTCCATCCTGTTGGTCTCTGTGTCCATGTTTGTTCTCTGTATTATGTTTTAAAAAAAAGTATTATGACAAACCTTTTCTTTTAAACTCAGCATGTTAAACAAGGCTTTCCTAAAGTTCTGATGTAATATCAATTATTTAATAAGCATGGAGCTTACAACTTAGCTAAAGGTTATACTCTATAATAGATACATCTGCTTGTGTTTTCCTCAAAGCCGTGATTTTTGACCTTTTTGCTATACAAAAGAATAAACTGTTTCTGCGTCTGTACAAACTATGATGACACTGTGGTTTTCCCTCTAGAGTTTGCATTGCTCATTTTACATGATTTTGAATTTCAAGAAAAAGAAAATTGCAGCAGCATGTTTATGCCAGCAAATAAATACCAACACTGCTGTACTCTCTTGAACATCATCGCTATGATGTAAAGCTTTAAATTAAAACCAACTTTGCACACTGTCAGACTGCACCCCTACACTTTCCTCAGGACAATGTTCCTGTCAGAGCAATTCAACTTTTCTAGCAAATGAGACCATTTCTAAGGAGATAACACTTTCTCAAAGAACTGAATGACTTAGGGATGTGAGCTCCATGCTCAGCAGAGTGTTTGGCACCCTGAAACCTACATTTCACTGAAGTGGATCGGACTAGCATTCCTAAAAGATCAAGTTGCATTTGAAGATGAATGCCAGTTGGTTAAACCATTTTTATCTGGACTAACAATTGCATTAAAAAAATTCAGGTCTTTTGGCAAATGTATCAGCAAAAGCCAGGGCCTCATTAGTATTATTATTATTATTACTTCTTCTGTGGTCATTGGTGTCCTCGGCCTTGGGATGACACAGACCACAGGAATTTGTCACCTGACTCTCCAGATACAAGAGTGGGTATTGCTGAGAAGTAATCCAGTGATTTCACAGCCAGGCACTGGGAATGGGCCCCAGTCACCACCAGCAGCCAAAGGGATCAGTCTTCCAAGTGCATGCATTTATTCTTTTCAAATGGCACAAAGACTCTTAAATCATTGGGTGTGTGTAAAACTTTTTGCCTGGTCATACCAGAATTACGATTTCAAAGACACGTGAAGGAGTTGTATGGTTATAACAATAATCCAGAGCTGCTTCACTTTAGTACTTGGGGGTATTTTTATTCCCAACCCACCCCTCTTTCATAACATGAAAAGGAACCTCCCCACGGGGAAGAAAATTTCCTAACCTAGTGCTCAGTACTGTGGTATTTTGGAGTTAGAATTTGCATGCGGTCAGCTGAGCTGTTTCTCTGGTTTACTCCTAAGGAAGATATAGCCAAGGCTTCGTGGGAGAGCTCTCTCTGTTCCCTCCATGAACCTATAATGAAGCAGGTAGGTAGGCAATCTCTTATTTTTAAAGTAAGATTGTATAAACCAGAATGCCTGGAAGCACCTTAACTCTAGACGACTGGAAATCATTTTCTAAAGCCTCTTATTCACTAAGAATCATTTAATTCTTTGAAATCTAGTCCATTTTCAAGTAATTTTCTACAACAAATGGGACCAGCTCAATCTGTTCTTCACGTTTTAGTAATTTAAAAGGACATAACTGAATTTTATTTTAATGGTAATTGCAAACTCATGCAGAAAATGTAAATGCATACTTCCCGATTAGCTTGCAGCATAAACCACAGCTTCTATTAATGTATTCCAATTTGTAATTCTTTGCACAGTATGAGATTTGAAAGCTGTGATTAAAATTAATTAGGTTAAGTAAAGTTTATCCCCCCTGAGCACTGCTATTTGAAGAAAGAAATAGTAAAACACTAGCTGCATCTGGCACCACAGGAGGCTAAAGCATCACGAGGTGTAGGAGCATTGCTTGCTCAGAAGAGTTGCTTATGACGCTTTCCTGGTGAACTTCAAGCACAGTGCTTCCTCCCCTAAAAGCCAGTTTGGAGCTGTTGAGTTACACTTTGCCTCTCTAAATGCTCTGGAGCTACAACATCTGTGTGAGCATCTGACAAACCATTTTTTTTAATACAGTGTTTGATGCTAATTTGCAAATGGCCTCATCCCTACCTAGCTAGGCATTATGGTGATGCCCCACTGCCGTGGGATACAAGCCTCAAAAATTCAAGAAGCAGTAGAAATGTTGTGCTGAGGGAAGTCCCAAAGTTTATGCTTGCTGGTGTATTTGGTGGTGTATTGTTCTTGGGTGGGTTTTTGCCAAATCTTTTTTAAAGTATTTTTCTCCAGAGAAAGACTGTTTGGATAAAAAGGAGCATAAGTGTTGGGAACATGGAGTCTGCTGGGATGGAAAGAGCTTTTTGAAAGAAAAGACAGTCATACCTAATCCCCCCATTCTGATTCAGAGACAAGTACACTGGTTGGAAACAGTCTGACTTTTCTGTGCACACCATTTTACACTCTGATTTTTGTCACTCCAGAAGCAGCAGCCAATACCTCAAAATCTGGTCTTTTGCCACTCTCTGCTCCTTCAGAGCAACTCATTAACTAATTGAGCAATTCTTCATCAGGTGAAGCCTTTTGCAATCAGCATGGGTCACAGCCAAACTCCTGTATTACTTACTGGGTATTGAATGTGCTTGACCTAATAACCAGGGCTGTGCCAGAAGCAGGAAAGTATTTTTGGAGACTGATGCCACTGGTGACTCAAGACGAAGCCTTCATGCCTCTCTGATGAAGACAGGCTGTTCTCATCAGAGGAAGGTAAGGGCATTGTGCCAGATGACAACTCCTGAAAATGTTTTGCCCTGCCAGCCAGTGCTCCCTTTGCCTTCTCTCCCAGATGGATCTCATTATAAGCTGTACCAGTGGAGCACTTCCAGCTCCTGTGAGCCGTGTTCCCGTGCCTGGAGCCCCTCTGTGTTTGTGTGCTAACCAGGATGCAGCTCAGAGATGCAGTCGGATGGGAGAGTGAGGAGTGACAGGAGATGCATCCCTGCAGAGGGAGAAGCACCATGGGCTTGGCCCACAGCACCCCAGCAGAGAGCAGAGGGACACATTGGCACAGGGATGTCTCCCACATTAAGCCAGTACAAAACTGGATTAAAATTTAGAAAAATTAAAACATTGAAATATAAAGCCCACTCCAGGGCAGCAGTGAAGTCTGAGAGGAAGCTTTCACATCGTTATCTCTGATTCTTCTATGGCATCTGCTTAAGAAAGAAATGGAAATTAATTTTACTGTTCCTACCCCTGTTCTAGTCCAATATTAAAAATGACAGCAATAACAAAAGTTGTGTCTTTCTCACCCAAACAACTTCATTCTCTCACATATTTCATTGCCTGCAGTCAGGCACTGTGCAGAGAAGTCAGTCCTGGTGGAAGCCTAAGGCCAAGCTGCCACATGATGGAGAAGACACCGCAGGCTGGCACCCAAGGAAAAATTGGTTGTTTCTGTTACTTTGATGTGAGAGTTGAAAAAGAAGAAATGGGAAATCCCATTAAAATCAAAATGCATTACATTGCCTCCCTGACAGTCATTTCTGAGCAAGAACTTCTTACTCTCCATGGTGTTTCTGGGTTAGAAGGAAAGACCAGGGAACACACAGATGTGTAACCCTTGAACTATGCAGCAGCCCGAGATGGTGCAAGCACTGCCACTGGGGTTGTAAACAAAAGGGGCTGGAAAAAGAGACAACTTTGCAGTACTGAGTAAAGCCACAGGCTCCACAAGGCGATTCATGGTTTCCCAGGCTCACAAGGAAGATCTGCAATCCCCAGGTCTATCATCCTTTCAACTCAGGCCAGGGAGTTACACCCAGTAATTTTTGGTGCAGGCCTGTAATTTACCTGAGCTACTGCTCTGTGCTTTAGCCAAAATGGCATGGGGAATGGAGGCAGTTATGAGTTGTTAGCCTTGGCACAGCAGTAATTCTGTATGAGGAGACGTCAGGAGGCCACGGGGCCAATCAGACGTGGGACGGTGAGGCAGCGCAGTAGGGCAGGGGGTGAGGGGGAGGCAGCTCAGGAGGGCGGGGTGTTAGGCGGAGGCAGCTCAGGAGGGCTGCAGCAGACCACGGTCTGCCATGTCCCCTCTGAAGGATGTCCATGGGCACTGAGGGGCTTGTTGCACCCTCCTGTCCTTGGGGCTGCTGTCACAGGCACAGAGCAGGTGTGAGTCTGGCATTCAGTTGCCAGCAAGGAAGAGACCATACATAAACCAGAGGCCACTTGATTTGCTAGGGCCAAAGTTCTGCTTTCAATTTTCATCCCACTCCTTCTAGCTGTCCCTTTACCCTCCTTTATCTCTTTCCTTGGCCCACCACTGATACCATGATGACTCTTCTCTTCCTGCCCTTCTGCTCCTTCCCCTCACTTCAGCTAACACAAGCTGAGCAGGTTGGGATTGCTGGTTTGCTGGAGGATCTGAGAGCAGGGGGAGGAAAAGGCATGGTCATTACAGACAAAGGAAATAAAGAGTACATGACACTTACTGTGTCATGTCACCCACTGTGCTGCAGTACTGACAGCACATAGGTAAGTGGGACTGGGAGCAATGCACCATGATGGATAACAATGGGAAAAGGAGAAGCAGTGCATTTACATGGGACTTCAGCAGCTGTGAAAGGTTCACAGAAGTGCAAAAAGTGAAAGCTAGTAGGGTGAGAGGGGTGTCTGCTCCCCTAGCCTTCATTCCCCTGTTCATTTTAGGGAGCATGAGAATGGCCAGTCTGAGCCAGTACAATGGTTTCCCAACTCTTTCTGCCTTTGATGGATGAAGTCTTTGATGAATGCTTAGAGAAACAGGGCACAGATGATGAGATCTTTCTTCTGGCAGCATGTCCCAGGCCCATGTGAGCAGCTTGCGCCTCCCTTGAGCTGGAGGTTGAAACATAAATCACCATGTTCCATGAACCTTCACAGCTGCTGAAGTACAAAATGAAACCAACTGCAAAGCATCTGGAAACCAAGATTTTTCTATGTGACACTCACTCTAGAGGGCTCCCTTTTGCTATGTACCTAAAGGAGGAAGGCATGTCGTCAAGAATTAGGTAGAAAAGAGAGAATAATTGTGAGAATAATTTTCCTGTTCCTCTGTAGGGCTGTATTGTTTTGACAATTACATGTTTCCCATGAGGAGGATCCCTTCAATCACTCCCAGGGCAGAGCTGGCTTTACAAAGCTGGATCATGAGCTGCTGAGATGACCACTAACCTGCTGCCTTATCCAGTGCTCTTACATGGGCTTCTGCTGTGAGTGCTGCAAAAATTTTGGGGAGTTGTTGATTTGTTGGGTTTTTTTGCTTAACACCAGAATGATGTATTCTGGTGAAAAGCCCATCCTCCAGATAAGAGATCAGAAGGAAGGACGTGACCAGCAGCCATACGGTAGCAGCATAAACTCTTCCTGACCTGCATGATGTCATGGTCCCACAGTGCTGGGTTGGAGAGGTTCCTCTGCATGTGGGACTTTGCATAAGGAGAGGTTAATAGGTTTCTGCTGGCCTGGCAAAAATTCATAACAAATCTGCAATTCTGCTTCAAAGATCACCATAAACAATTCAGTGCTCTCGTTAGTGTCTACACCCTGCAAATGTTTAAACCACAAGAAACCACAAACCGCAAGAAACCTGCGAACTGAATAAACAGCTGCTGTTCCAGAGTCCAAATCAGATTTACAATATTCTGCTAATAGACAGGCATTTGCATTGCAAAGTTAGATTTCATATTGCCAATATCTGTGTCACAATTAAAGTATAGCTGAGCTTTTAGGTGTTGAAATGAATTCATGATAATATACTCAAGAAAATTATGGCTTCCATTAAAAAAAAAAGGAAGCCGTAAAATGTCAAAAGATAAAGTGGCACAGGATGTGGATGTATTAACATCTCAGGTAAATGGGACTCATTAGCTACAATATTTCATACTTTACAATATAAGGTATGCACATAAGAAAAAGGTCCCTTGGGCTTTTGCAGCGTATGAGCTCTCTGAGTCTTCCCCGTTGCTGTTGCCTGACTTGTTTTAACATTAACATTTATTGTGTGTAATTCTATCTGCCCTCACACTAAAGAAAACATCCCCCTTAGTGCTCTTGTCCTTGGACTTGCTTTTGTGGCTGCATACAGGGCAAGCAAAGCCATCGAGGGCACATCCACTCTCTGTGTCTGGCCAGTGGGGGATGCTTGGGGAACATGCCAGAAACAGAGCAGGTGTGAGGTGCTCCTCCCCTCACCTCACAGTCACTGGGAATCTCTGAAGAGAGAATGAAGGGTCTGAAACCCCTTGGTGGGTGTTTCTGGTGTGAGTTTATCTCAGTGCTTCCCCAAATGTGCGTCACCTTTTTGGTAGGCATGTCAGGGAAGGGCAGGACTCATGGGAGGTGCATAGCCATGCCAGTGCAGCCCTTGTTTGCTGAGAGGAAAGGAGCAGAGGGCTGTTCACTGAGGAATTGTTTCATCTTCTGGCTGATGGGTGAGTCATTCATCATAACACCATTGATCAGGCTAATTACAGCTACCTTACTAAATAAAATGAGACTGCTTTCGGAGTCCAACACCCACCCTCCACAGCACCTGGGTAACCTTGGCCACTTGTTGCTGTCAGCTAGGAATGCTCCTGGAGTGTGCCTCAGCTCTGAGGAGGGAGCTCTAGTGTGTCAAGGCCTTGCTAATTAACCATGCAGAGCATGACGTGCCCCTGCTCAAGGCTCTGTTCCTTGGCCACTGGAGCTTTGTAGCAGAGGCACGACTGTTGTGTCTGCCCTTCACAGGAGAAGAGGTTGTTATACCCAGAGTATCTGCGTTAGTCAAAGCTGTGCTCGTGTAAAAGGAGGAGTGGGTCAAACAGAGAGATGGTAGCTCACAGCAGAGCTCACTGGTTTTCTTAGCAAAACCTGCTGAGCTCTGCAGAAGGGGACAGCAGAAAGTGCCACAGGGGAAGAGACAAGCTTGGGCCAAAGGAGGAGCTGAAATTCCTGGTGTAGGTCTCAATGCAGGTGGAGATACCAGCTAGTGCAAAGACAGAAAAACCAGAATAGGAACCTGCACTGGGGAAACTGGGAAAACTCAGCATAACCCTAATAGTTCTATTGGTGATGTCCACAGAACTGGAAAGAGACAAACACAGCTGGGGAGCAGCTTGGGAGGGGGGCCAAGAAATGCCAGGAGCTGTGAGCAGTGAGGAGCTGGGGTGACAGGGGCAGGGAAACTGGGTCAGGGAAGGCTGCCCTGGAGGCAGAGCCAGCAGACAGCCAAGAGGAGGCAGGAGAGTGTCCCCTCCATGTCAGGTGGCTGCACATGGGGGACAGGAGCAGGAGACAGGCAGCCAGGCCACAGGCATGGGCTCACACTGACCCCTCTCCTCCTTCCTTCTGTCTTGTGGGAAGATTTCTCCTGCAAGATTAGTCTCTTGAGAGCATTTACTGGGTTGTTTTGTCAGCAGCCTGGCTGTCAGAGTCCTGCTAAGGGTGCTCATTAGCCGGAGAAGGCACAGCCCATCTCTCACCAAATGCTCTGACTCTGTCCCACTGAGGGGGCCCTAGGGAGTGTGAGCAGGGGCACAGCCAGAACCTGGCTCACATGCCCTTTAGCAAACCTGTCCTTGTGGATTTCCCTTTCCTGACACATCGAAATGGGAAACATGAAATAGGAACTTGGATCTGAGCTGCCACCATCTTTCATCAATATGAACTACCCTAAATTTTTGTCTTTCCAGAGTTGTCCTTTGTAATTCTGAAATAAAGTGAAAATCTGAGTCAGGAACTTCGCCTAATTTTTTTAAGGTGTTCTAACCCAACATTCACCCTGAAGTCTGGGACTCCTCTGACTTCAGTGTTGATCTTTGCATTGATCCATCAGACAATATTCTACTCAAAAGTGTCAGCACAAGAAAAATACTGGAAGGTCAACCTTGGACACAAAAGTCGCTGTTGCCGACGGCCCTACCCTTGCAGCCAAGGAGAGAACTCCATCCTGGAGAGAACTCCATGAGCAGAACAGCCACTAGGTGCCACTATAAGCACGGCTTTATATTTAGAAACAAGTTTTTTGTTTTGTTTTGTTTTGTTTTTTTCTTCTAAAAAAACAACGTGAACCATCAAGGTTTTCTAATTGGAAAATAGTCCTTTCAGTTGTAGTGCATTTCCTTTGTACAGGACAGTTTTGCTTTAGAATTGCCATTTTCCTGGGCAGACTTTCTGTTACCTCTCTCCACCAGTCACCATCCTCACATGCAACATAACAAAATGTTCTTGTGTGTAAATGTGAGCAGGCCTTTGTGTTTTGCCCTTTCTGGGCCATCCTCCTCAGAAACAGCTAAAGTAGAAATTACCTTTGGCATTCTCTCACGTGTCTTTCAAAAGGACCCCTCTGGCCTCCATCAGGGAGACATTCCCGTATCACCTCAGGCATTGCAACATCAGCAATGTGCTCTGCTGCAGAGCATCAGCAGCCCCAGCTCCTGTGCACACTGACCCCATTTCCTGCAGGACAGAGAAGGGCCGTGCCTTGATTGCCTTTGGCTCCTGCATCCCACGGAGCCCTGCCCACTGCAAAACTGGGAACGGCCCAGGAGCCTGCAGTGAAGGAGCCTTGACACTATGGAGAGCAGCACGTTTGCAGAGAGGGCAGGGCAGGGGGATATACAGGCCCTGAGCCAAGCCTCCATCACATCCCAGCCATCCCATGTCCCCTCCAGTACCCTGCAGCACCCCAGGAGAGGAAGAGCCCAAACCCGGGCTGTGCCTCTCTCCACAAAGAGGACTTTGCCCCCTTGGAGTCTCATGCTATCAAGGCATCAACCACATGCCCTCTCCAGCGTGCAGCAGAGGCCAGACACCCACCCAGAGTGCTGAGCAGGCACATCTGATGCTGCCACAAGCAGGACACGCACGCTCTGTGTCCTGGTTCACTCCTTCCTGCACCGCCTCTCACAGGAGCCAGAGAAAGCAGCACTGCTGGTGAGGGGGCGCCTTGCCGTGTGTGACTCCTGCCCAAACCCTGTGAGCCTGCAGGAGCAGCCACTGTGCTGATCCCTGTGCCCGTGTGGGTCACGGCTGGCCTGGGCCAAGCCACCACTCAAAGGGATCCTGAGGAAAGGAGATTTCCTTGCCTGCTGCCAGTGCTGCAAACTGGAGTCTGAAAATTCAGCAATGACCTCTCAGCCTCAATGAGTCACCTAAGAGACATCTATTCTAAGGCCAGAGGATCCTCATTGTAGATGTGGAGTTATAGGAGGATAAATGAATGTAGATCTTGGGGAAAATGCTTCATCTTTTAAATTTCATCCCTGTTTCAGATGTTCACTGTTTAGAATTGAAAAGCCAAGTGGAAACTCCTGCTATTCACTGACAACTCACATCAGGTTTTAGAGCAGCTTTTCAAAAGTAGAAGGGGTATTTGGCCAAGAACTGGTGCTGAACACTAAAGATTTTGATGGGATTTCCCACTTGATATCTATTTCATTTGAATGCAGAGGAGGTCTGTGGGATTTAGGAGGAAATGTACCATCCTTACTGGTTTTGTACCTCTGTTTTGTTATCGTGTTTTAGTTAACAAAAAAAGAATGGTTTTCTTCTAACATTTTCCAGTTACTTTTAAAATGGAAAGCACAGTTTTAAAAATGAGGCACTTAAAAGTTTTCTCTTCTATTTTTACTTACACAATTGAATACTTTAAATCCAGAGCTTTTTCCAAGAGGACATTAATAAAAACTGACAAATTCAGAAATAGATAGAGAGAGCATTGGACATGAGCACTTGGTGGGCAGCCATACAAAAAAAATGAGAAAAAGTATCAATTTTCATGTGAGTCATCCTCTTTGGGGTGGTTGCAGACACCAGAAATCCTCATCACTTTTGTGGCAGGGTTGGTTGCCTGCTTTACCCTCTAGAGATGTGCCTGCTAGAAGTCCCAAACCTTCCCAAACCATTTGCAAATGCTTCTAAGTGGAGCAACTATCTCTATTAAAGCAATGAAAACTAAGTTTTTTTCCCTTGCACTCCTGGGATTCTCTCTATTTTGGCTCATATTCAGGAAGGCAATTAAATATGTGCTAACTCTATGCTCATGAATAGTCACATTGAAATTTAAAGAATTACACATGCCTAAGTGCTTTCTTGAATGAAGCCCAAAGTTTGTATCCCAAAGAGAGCTAGAAACACTGTGGCTGAAAGCCACGCACTGCTCTGAAGGCCATGTCAAGGGAGCTACAATTCAGCAGATGCTCCCAGGAGGGTGCGAGCAGTAAAGGAAGGGAGGCCAGATTTATGGAGGTTGCAGAGGAAAATTCACCATTTTCCATTTGTAGCCCTACTGCCCTACTGCTCTTGAGGAAAGTATGTAGTGTTTTTCTTCCATTCCCTGTTTCTCCTTCCCCAGCCTGATAGAATTTTAGTAACACCTGATGCTCACTGTTTTGCAAAGTTCACCTCTAGGATCCGTCCATTCCCCAGCCTTGGTGCTGTGGAATACATGTGAAGAGGATGCAAAGAGACCCAAGGGAATCTCTGCAAACAACTCACAGGAATTTGGTTAGGCTGGTACCTACTTCTGTGGCCTTAGCAAAGCACAGGTAACTCTCCTTCTCATTTTCCCCAGCTAATGATAATAATTTCCCAGGAATAAAAAGTGAAACTCCTTCAGGACAATTTATTTGTTGTGATCTGTGCTTGCATTGGTATTTGTAGTGTCCTCTCTTGGTAGCAGAGCTGCTGTCAAAATAGAGAATCCTTCCTCATTGGCTGCCATGAGATGCAGTAGTTTACAGTCTCCTGCCAAATGACTTCCACTGTGAAGGCCAAATTTTCTACCCTGGTAAGTGCCAACCCCAACCATGGTGATGCAGCCCAGCAGCCTGTGTGTGCTTGGGTTGGGCTGAATTAGTCAATAACCTGAGAGAAATGGGGTTTGCTAGGTATCAAATGTATCCTGACAGTATTACCAAGTAGTTTTCCATCACTTCCCTTTTTTGCTACATGGTCTGATACCACCTGCTTTGTGCAAAATACAGCAGAATGTCGTAGAGGGTTTTTTCCCTGCAAAGTCACTGTGGATGCACTCTACCAGGAGCTGATGAATGATAATGTCACTGTGAAGGGACACTTGGGTGACAGCTGATAATTCATGTATCATTGAGTTGGCTTCTTGGGGCAGAGTCACTGAAATCAGCACACTCCCTCCACAGGTGCCAATGGCTGGCTCACCTGAATGCCACAAATTTCTTGTGTGGCTTCAGACGATGCACCCAGGCTCCCACCACATTCCTTTTCCCCGTTGCTTTTTGTCCTTCCCATCTGCAATCTCCATTACATCTTGCACACTGGGAGATCAGGCCCTGCTCTTTTGTGGAGACGGTCCAGGCTGCCCAGTGGAAGAGGTCGTGCAGAGAAAACATTTCAGACAAACCATCCTCTTCAGCTCTGCCAGTTGTTGCCCTTGATTTGACAGTTTCAAGTCAATATGCAAAGGCACAGGGTAAAAGGAGCCTAATTTTAATTCTTAAGATTGTTTTGAACCATCATGTATTATTGATAATATTTTTTTTTCTGCATTTGCCCTTTTTAAATGCAAAGACTTTAGTTTTCTGTTATGCAGAAACATGTTTAGGGGAGTGACTTTTGGTTTCAGTTTAGCCAAAGGGTGTGAAAAAGACCACTTTCTTCATTTGGACTCATTCATTCACAGTTAAGAAATCAGTTGGGAGTGGAAGAAGCAGTAAAGCTCATTTCCTCTTCCAGCCTGTGACTAGAAGCAGGTGGGCAAGGTCAAGACCTGCTCATTTTAGAAACATAAAGGATGTGGTTGAGACTTTCCAAACTGCAGCTCAAGCAGGTATGGTTCCCACTTCACACAACTGTCACTAATTTCCAGTGAGATGCTTTGGAAAATGCCACGGAGAGCTCACCTCTATCTTTAAGGACTTGGATGTCTTTAAATACCTAGTTCACAGTGACCAGTAGCAACCTGTCCATTCACTAAGCACAGTTACTACTTCCCTTGTTTAACACATCCATTAGGTGCAGGTACAAAACTTGTTTTGATGCTTTGTCTAGCCAACCTTTCCCACAAAACACCAGGCACATTTGAAGTAGTTGGGGTTTTGTTTATTAATAGAAATTGTTGGTTAAATGTCTGATTTGCATGCTTTTTATTGATTTTCCACTTCCACCCACCAGCTCCTTGACACTAATATTGGAACTATTAGTTCTAAGAAACGTTGTCTTTTACCTTTTTCTCATACAACACTTGTGCATCTACACGAACAGTCTTGTTCATGATCAGAGAAATTTGATGTTTACCCTGCTCCATCATCTGGTCCCGTGCCTGAGCATCACAGAGGGTCTCCTGGTTACCAGCCATTCATTACAACAAGTAAACATTCGTGCCCTTCATAACCTGGCTCCGAGATGGATCACCCACTGTCCAAATCTGGGGTTTTTTGCCGGTGCAATAATAAAACTAATTTCTTGGAAACCTCTGCAAAAGCAGACCTCAGGTGGTGTTCTGCTACCAAATCTAAAATAACTGCAAATGTTTTCTGGAGACTTAGCTGAGTTATGACTTATTCTTTGCTGAAGTTCCCAAATTATTACCTGATCTGTAACCTAAAACTGGTTTCCGTGAGAAATACTTTCAGTTTGGTTCTTCATTGAGGTCTGAAAATAGTGGTCTGGTACAAACGTCCTGCCCATGTTACCAACCACAATCTTTATATATAGCAAGCACTCCTGTGAAATAGATTGATTACAGTTAGCCAACAAGAATTATTTCTACCAGACAGTGAGATTACCTTGCGGGTGTGGAGACTGTTTTGGAGGAGGCTGCTGTTTTAAGCTTGCTTGAGGTGTGCCCACAAGTCTGTTTATTCTCATGTATCTTATGTGGTCAGGGTGGTGGTGCTGGAGATTTTCATTTCTGAGCAATTTCTTTTAGTTTATTAAATTAATTTAGTTTCAAATGGAGTGCTGGGTTTTCGTTTGTGGTGCTGCTTTTCCTGTTACTGTTGTTGTGGTTTACCGTCCATGCTGGGGTATTCAAAAACTGCTCTTCAAACTTCACCAGACTTGTTTTGTGATTTGTGTTTTTGCAGTTCTGAGCATTTCTTATTCCCGGGATGCTGAGCATGGGCTGGGACTCCCTGCAAGAGGGATCAGAGGACATACAGTGCTGAGACATCACTGGGGGCTTGTGGCTTCAGCCAGACTCATTTCAAGTCCTGGTTGGTCAGGAACTGAGAGGATGTAGAGATCCACCCAGACAGGGCTTACAGCAGCAGTAAGACCTTCTTTAATGTACAGATGTTGTTAAGGACTTGCATTTCCAGACTGGCTTCTTCCCTACATCCAGTACTGCATTTTAATTGCTAAAGCAACTAATGGAGAAGAAAAACAAATAAATAAATAAATAAAGGAGAGATAGCAGAGTCTTTCCCAGGCTTAAGCAACGACTTAGAGGATGATGTTAGGCAAGTTTTGGTACTAATTTTCCTATTTGTAAGATAGAGATCTTAAGATTAATCACAGTGGGCCAGTCCCTCAAGGATGTCATGAAGGTTAACTCCTATTAGAAAGTATTCTGAGCTAATCAAAGAAAAGGTTCTACCCACACGAACATAGTGGGAGGCTTGGCATTTCTCTACTCAGCTACAGTGACGACATTTGAGATCGTGACTCCAGTTCCCAAACATGAGCAATATGGGATTTCAGCTGGGGAGGTAGGAGTGAAGCAGTGCAAGAACACATCAGGAAAGGGATAACTGAGGGCACCATCTGCTCAGACCTCAGTGGCCAGCAGAGCAGGACCTCCACATTTTCAAGTGCACATTTACATCAGTATATATTTCCGTAGGCTTCAGAAAGATATCCAGTTTAAACAGCACAAGAAGCACAGAAAAGCAGAAAGATGCCCCCCTTTCCTTTGACAGCATCTCTGCTGTCAAAGCTGTGTGCTTGGCAAGGGCAACATATCTGACAAAGTCTGCTCAGACAGTACTTGCAATCATAACAAGGTCTGCTTGAATAACGTCACCTCGAGACTGGGTCTGAGCCTCCCTCAGAGATGCACAGCTGCTTCTGCTGAATCTCTCCAGTGAGGTGTGCACCATGGGGTCACAGCAGCTGTGGAAAACCTGCTGCAACCCCAGCCACAAATGCCCCCCAGCTGTGCCCTTTGCCTTGTTATCATATCATCTCTCTCACAATGGTCTCTCTCCTCCCAGCCCTGTGTCATGCCAGTAACCCCATGGCCACCCATGAGAGTCCTTAGTGTCCCTTCATCACTGCTCATCCCAAACCCATTTATTCCTTGCTTGCTTGAAGATGGACTCACCACAGTTGTCTATAATCACTCCTCTTGCACAGCCCCCCAAGTTCTTCCACTGTGCTGTTTTCTTCACACCCCAGTCACATCCCATCAGCTCCCCAGCACTCTCCCACTCCTAAAGATTATTACAAACAGATGAGTAACTCCCAAACCAACTTTTCCTTTGTTTTTAATAGAGATGGTGAGTTTCCTGTGTGGTAACTTCTGCGTGTATCATCATCATCTCCATCATTCCTCCCAGTATTCAAAAGCCTTTAAGGCTCTTTGCTTTATGCCAAAACAGTTTTGCCATTTAACAAAGGGAGGCAGAACCCTGTCAGTTCTCTCAGCTGAAGTTTGGTGCAAAATAAATTTTGGAAACCACCAGCATAACCAGTTCTTAATCCTGTGGTAGTTTGCAATATGTTCTAGTGCTCCATAGTCCTTATCATTGGAAAATGCTTCTGATGGCTAAAATAAATCTTCCTCACTGCAAATGAAGCTTGTTACATGTTGCGCTATTGCCACTAGATATGGACAACATTTTATCACAGTCTCCATCGTATCTACATTTTACATATTTGAAGACTGTTCCCTTCTCTTTTCCAGAGTAGATACACTCTCATTTTTCAATTTTTCCCCCGAGTTCACATTTACTAGACCTCTAATCACTCTTGTTGCTTTTGTCTGAGCTTTTTCCAGCATGTTAGTAGGGCAGCTAAATATATCACTGCTCTTCTTTGAGATTCAAATCGGTCTTTATGCTATGAATTATCCCCAGAGCTCCCATAGGCTTGGTTAGCAGCCTATTCACCTAAATCCTTTGCTAAACCACCACTTTCTAGGATAAAGCCCCTATTCCTGTAGGTAAGCTGCCTTTATTTATCCCTAGCTTCATGGTCTTTCATTTGGCTGTCAAAATGTGTGCTATTTAACTGACCTTCCTTTAACAAGTAATCCAGATCAATTTTTCTAACTGACCTATCCCTAATGCTTCTTCACCATTTTTTTTATCTCCAGATCTTCAGTCAGGACCGGAAAGAAAACCTGTGGGACCCTGCAAGGAACAGCCCCCAAGGGAACAAACTCTCATTTACGTGCAACATTTAATCTATTCAGGATGGGCTCTTTTGACTTTGCAGATCTCATTTATTTTCACAGCATCCATGCTCAGTGAAATCACGTCTTACAAAACCCTAAATGTGTTGTGTCATCTCATTTACCCTTACCAAACCTGAGATCTGCTCAGGAAGCAATAGCAAACCTGCTATCTGGAAGGAACCTACAGCTTTCTTAGGGAGTGGCAGAGAGTTAGAGAAACAAAAGCTGGTGTGTTGCTCGGAATAGAAAGAGAAATGTAAAGGCTGGAAAACTATTAGATAAGGGAGGAGTGTATCTGTACTCATTTCGTAAAGATACGAATTAAGTACTGGAACTGACTATCTAAATTGATTGCATCTGGTAAGCATTAACTGTGCACACATTTCTGAACTGTTTGCTGCTTTTTTGATCCCACTGGGTAGTCGGCTTCTGATATTTCCACTGAACCATGTTTAATCATGTTTAGCAATATTTTAGTGATAAGTGATAGCTCCACTTCCAGCCTTTGATGCATATGATTATATTACCTCCTTCTTCAGTGAATGCAAAAATCCACTGGTAACTGGTACAATTGACGTCTGAGGAAGTCAGGGCTGTTATTGTTTCAGTGTTCAGCATGCTGCTGCTGCTGCACCGCTTTGATCCGTGGCCTTACGTGGCTTTTTAAAGCGGAGGAGGGTGGAGGGAGAAGGGTTACTGGGCTTGTAAACATTTCTATTACATCAGATTAGTTTCCCTGCCATGTACAATCTGCTGGTGTGACTCAGACCTTCACATTTTGTAAAGTCAGTTATGTCTACCGGGACTACAACCATTCTGAGAAATTCTAGATAAATGTGAATTAGTTTTATTCTTATCTTATTACACAATGTACAATTGTACAAAAAAATGCCCTTTTGTTGACTTTTAGTGCAGATGTGCAACCACTGGCAGATAATGAGAACAGCATGTTCCCTGTCTCACCAGCTCTTTTATTCTTCAGCTGAAAGTCTTAACCCAGGTTTAGGACTAATCCATGCTCATTCACAGTGTTCTCAGCTGCTCTCCACCCACCTCTCAACTTTTCTTTTTTTCACTGGAGCTTCACCACAGAGACCTGAGATAGAAGCCACTAAATGGCTGGAGTCATGTTTCTCAGAGCAGATCATTCAACTACTCTTACTCTGGGAAATAGGGCATGCTTTTTTGCAGTTATAAGATCTGGGCAGGGCAATTTATTTTTGCCCTTGATTTGGCTTAAGGCACCACCAGTAGCATGGGAAAAGTGATAGTCATTACCAGCACAAATATTAATGTATCATACGAAATAATCTGGGGCACCACGTGTAACATTTTCCCTTCAGGACATTCTGGGCAGGATTTTCAAACACTCCACGACAGTCCAAATTTACAACTGCTCTGTTATTTCCCACACACTTTCTTGCCAAATGTTTCCACAGTTGTCTGCTATTCAAATAGTTTCTTACTAGAGGGGTGGTAATTTTCATTGTTTTAGGGAATAAGCAGGGTTAGTGGATTGTTTGCAGGTATCTTTAGCAATGGCTGTGATTTCTTCAGCATTGGGGTAATCAAAGAGTGCTTTCCTTTTTGGATGACCTACCTGCCTGCCTCACAAAGGCACATCACCATTTCTAACTTTTCTGGCAACAGTAAATAGGACCCATTCACTAGCCCCAGACAGAGAAAAAAACTGCACTGCATCCTTAAAGAAAACATGATGATAATTTGGAGAGAGGCCCCAGAGACTCCCCCAGGGTCCTGCAATGCAACAATGCAGCTCTGCAGCATGGGGAGTCAAAACCTATGTTTTTGGAAAGTGCAGAGTGGGACTCAAACAAATAATGACAGTGAGCAAGAAAAAAAATCAGGAGGTTGTCAACGATCCTTACTAGTCCTTCACTAATTGCTACTAAGCAAAGAAGACACTAAAAACCATACAAGAAATATTCAAGATAATTACTAGATCAGCCATCACAGTGGGCTGCAGCTCAGAATTATCTGCCAGGGTCGTGCAGAAGAACCATTGTCACACAGACCAGAATCTCACAAGGGGATGGGAAACAGGACTGGAACACAAATCAAGCAAAAAACTTTCATTTCCCTGAATGAGTTTCTTGTTCTTTCTTTCTGCACCTGTATTTAATCCCACTCTCACAGCCAGTTCTGAATGCAGAAACTTCCAGGAGGACAACTCAGTGCACAACTCCCTTTCCTTCAGGTGAAGGGGGACTCGGGTGTGGGTGGGAGGTGAGGCAGGTGCTGACAGCCCTCCAGCCACCAAAGCCCTCTCACCAGGCTATCATGGACCAGCAGGCTGTGGGACAGATCAGGAAGATTTTATCACTCAGAGGAGTGTGTCAGTGCAGGATATTAGCCTAAAGATGCTCTATACGTCGAAAAGTGTTTTCTTATTAACTAACCAGTTTTTGACAGGGTTTTTACTGAAACAACAGCCTCCCCCAGGGCAGGTAAATGTGACTGTGGCAGCAGTTAGCATTCCCCGGGGCCTTCCTGCATCTAGGATACAATTAGATCCATTTGTCTGCAAATGCTTTAAATATTTCAGCTGGTATGCCATTAAGGAATAAGAAAGGGTTTTATGTAAAGAGCAACTCAGAGCACTGCAAGGCAGCCAATATCACAGACAAGGCATAAGAATGATCTGGGATAGATAATGGTTGTGAGTAATGTTATAAATGATCTCACAGATTTTTTATTTTTTTTCTTCTGTGAAGTAAATGATCTTCCTTCTCCCACTTAGGGAGCTGTGTGGCCATTACAGTGTGAAAAATGTTTCTCTCAGTCAAGACCACTCAGTACATTTTTACTGAGGTCCACTGGATAATTTTAATAACGTCTGCTCATTTTCACTCAGCTCTTTCTTGTGGTCCTGCCAAGACACAGCGATGATGTCAAGGAACAAGGGCTCTCTCACAAGGGTACAGGAGGCTTCTCATCTAGATCTTCTCTGATGTCTGAAACATCACTTGTGCACCTTTGCCTTTCCAACTCCAGATTCAGGGGTAGTGCTCTCATTGACAGCAGCAGGAAGATTTACTCATATTACAGATAAATTTATAAGCATCAACGAGAACCAGGCATAACATGATGAGACACTACAACCCCTGCAAGCAGCAAACAAAAGATCCTTCTTTCAGAGATCTGATGGGCAGTAACGTGAACATGGCAGGCATGTGAGGATGCAGACAGTGGCAATTTTCTGTGAGCAGGAGGCCAGAGAAGAGAGGGTGTGACCCACAGCACCGGCGTGATGCTACCAAGGGGGTTATCAGCAGATATCGCACAGTGTCAGCAGCTGACTCAGGCTTTCTCCTTGCCTTTCCAGGCCATGTCTTGCAGGTGCCACATTGTTCACCCCTGTCACTGTACACATTGTCACAAAGCTGTAGTGTGGAAGTTCTGATTTGCCACATGCCTAGAGGCTGCCCCAAGATCCTGTCTTTGCTCTCCTTCTGTGTTAAGGCCTTGACAAATAAGTTCCATTTGGGAAAGAATCCCACTCAGGACCCACTTAAAACCTTTCCTTTCCTCCTTACTTGGTAAAATTTCATTCTTTCCATCTCTGTGACATGTGCAAGTGATGTGAAAACAATTATACCTTCATTATGCCTTTGTTTTCAGAAGATGCTGCCATGGGAGATCTCATGAAAGGAGGTCTTGTGCCCTGGTCAGATTTTATTATTTTGGATGTCTAGAAATGGGAAAATAGTTTGCAAAAGCTTTGCATACTTTTTATAAGTTTAAGTATTTGTAATAACGTATTCAAAATTGTTAGACATTGTGGCTAAAAGTCCATCTGAGACATCTTTAGGAAGAGCAAAACCCCCACAAAAAATATTTCTGTGATACAAATTATTCAAATCCTTATTAGTCTCACCCATTCTACTAGTCAAAGCCTATCTGAAGGATTCCTGCATGGAACAAGATTCAGCACACATGGCAACAATTGTGCAAATTCTTTTGATTCCCAAATTGCTGTATTTACCACAAAAACTTTGTTTCAGTCAGAGTCCCCTTGCAAATGTGTTTCAACTTAAAATGTCAGTTAAAGCGCTTCACAAAACCTGAAGCCCAGCCTCCTTTTTCATTTAGAATTTGTTCTGGCAAAGCTCCCCTCAAGTCAAGCAGAGACACCACCACTCTGGACAAAAGCTTCACAGTTTGACTCAATAAACTTGTCATCTTCACATAAAGAAATGGATAAAGATGCAAACAAGGCATTGTCCGGACACGTCACATAGCTCTTAGGCAGGAGGCTGTGTTCAGCCTCTTGACGGGCCACCACACCAAGGCTGGCACTGATCAGTGCTGCTGAGCTTAAACCTGTAGTCATGGCAGTCCTGCACTGATTCTCAGATCACTGTGCTGTAAGCAGCTGTGGTGGCCCCACAGGAGCAGGTGACAGCCCAGGCCAAGCTCTGATGCATTTCTGGTGCTCACACCAACACTGCAGTGTCCCACCCTGCCCCACCTCATGGCACGGTGGGAGCACACTTGGGTACATCCACTCTGAGCACTGCAAACCTGCCAGCCATAAACCCACCAGCACCCACCCCTGCTTTATAGCCTTTCTGCCAGAACACAACTATTGCTTCCCAAGGCTCCCTCCCCTTTCTGCAGGTAAGTTCTGGCAGTGCTAGAGTGTGGGCTGCCTGCTGGTGCCTGGTGAGGGGACCTCTGGTCCCAGACTGTGAGATGTAATTAAGGCACAGGCAGGTGACTCCCATAAGGTGCAGGCTGACCAGTTGTGTGCAGAGACCTCATACTTGACTAGTAAATTATCACATATTATTTCCAGGGAGAGTAGATGAAGTGCTCATGCCATATTGGAGCACACTCTGTGCTACATTTAACAGAATATTTCTTTCAAGTTTATCAGTGTTTTTCAGAACCCGTAGACCAAAATATCTAATGTAGCTAATTTACCTTATGCTCAACATCATCAAATATTTGTCCCTAAAATTTATGGGCATTCAGGGTGACAGATTGCCTGCATTTGAGATAGATGTCATTGTGCAATAAAATGTTCATGTTTGGAGTTGAAAAAGAAAATGATTTAGTGGAATATTGATTTTATAAGGAGAGGGGGAATTACAATTGGTTATTGGAGTCTGTCCAGCTAAAGATGAGTCAAAGCAAATGAGA
Source organism: Spizella passerina (assembly GCA_013401375.1). Lineage (NCBI taxonomy): Eukaryota > Metazoa > Chordata > Aves > Passeriformes > Passerellidae > Spizella > Spizella passerina. The sequence goes on along the minus strand of WBNQ01031042.1, from coordinate 42,347 downwards.
AGATTCATGCCATTATGTTAGGAACTTAGTTTCCCTTACTTAGATAATTACTTATCTGTCATTGTAGAAAACCTTAAAAATACAAATACAATGTCTCTGTGAGATAGGGAAGAGCTGTTATCTTCCATTATGCTCACAACAGAGGCCCACAACATTCAGGCAATACCCACATGGTTTGTTGAGGTTCCTCTTCAAAGCCACCACCATGGTCCAAGCTGTTAGCAGCCTCCATCTGCCATCAGATCAGGGATATGGTTGACCATGCAACTCAGCTGAAAGGGATTGTCATTGTCACACTACCCCCTCAGCTGACATGTTTAAATCCTCTGATCCCATTCCCTGTAAGTACAGGTGCAGTCAGTATCCAAATCCCTGCAGATTTCCAGCTTCCCACTGACCAGGGTGCTATGATAAACTGATATGGGTGAGCAGAAAGGAACCTTTTGGAAAAGGGTATAATACCATCACCCAAGTTGGGATCAAGCAGGAAGACTGCTCTCCCTTACACCAGGAGCTCTGAAAATTTCTAGAGGCTTTTCCCACCACGTTCAGACCTGACAAGCTCAGGGCATGACCATGACCCCCACTTCTTTTTGCACAGAGGGGCCAGAAGACAGTGCATGAACTACGAGTTTGCCCAAGGCTCTAAATCAAACTAATAAGCAAATGTAGAGTGCAAAACTATTATGCAATTGTCAAAAGCAAAAATCTATGTTCTCTAATACAAGAAAATTATAATGATCCCCTGCAGAGAGGTTACTGCCAAGGGGTAAGCCCAAAACCAGTCCACATTTAATAGCTTTGCACCATTAATGACTAAAAGCAAAACTAAACTTTTACAGAAGTTCCAGACTTCCTCACTGGGGGATGCACAGATAATAGAAGTATTTTCATATCACTTTTTTAAATTTTTGCCAGCACAGATAAAGCACAGACCACACACTAAAAGCCTGGTCAGTCTCCATTATGACAGCGATCTGAAATCCCCTCAGACTAAATGTGCCCAGGCCATCACTGGTTTATGGCTGGATTAGGCCACTGCAGAAGAACAGAAAGTATAAAATTGTAATGTGATCTAAAGCTTAAAAATAATTAAGAAGTGCAATCTGCCCTTTCAGCACTTTCTTGGGGTCTGAAGAAGTTCAATAAATAAAGAATGAGAGCCACTAGCCCTTTCTGACTTACTGTGTGAGGTATCAAATCCAGATTATGAGCTATCCATCCATCTTCTCGGTAAAGTGGATTTGTTTCCTTCATCTATGGAAGAACACAGGTAAGACAGTTTACTCTACCTTACCACATTCTTCCTGTCAAGCATCTTCAGGATTACTTGCGTTGCTACTCCTCAAGGTCTTCCCTTCTCCTTGCAGTGGTGGCTTTTCCAAAGCAGCAATCTTGTACTTACTCTTTCAGCATGAAAAGGAGCACCAGGATTCCAGACAGGCCATACACAGGGATGCATCTCGTGTCCATGCCCCAGTGGTTCTGTGGAGGCCAAATGCAGGAAGGTGCAGTCTTGCCAGTTTTCTCACAACTTCAGGGCTCCATGTGGGGCTCAGAGCAAACTCCAGAGAGGGTATTGCTGAACACTATTTATCTTTCCAGAAGTGGATGCTGTGGAGGGCAAACAGAAGGCCAAGTTTCTTACAGATTTCATGCCTAGAGACGTTGACTGAAATGCCCACTGCTTTGGCAGCTGGGCGCCCAGGCAATGAAAAAAATCATCCTTGAATTTTCCAGCAGGGCGATTTTTGTTAGATTGTGATGGACAGAGGCTGATGATGGCTCAGAAGAAGAGCACAGAGTCAGATGCTGAAATTCAGGTCTCTAAATGCAGCTGTCAATCTCATCTGGCTGTCCTCATAGCTATGTATCCCCTTATGCAGGTGTTGCCCAAATCAACCCCTATTTAAAACAAAACAAAGCCAAGTTTTTCTTATCACCTACGGGGCTTTGTACCACATGGCATTGTGTTCCTTCCAAGCACAACAAAGGTCTGTGGCAGGATTTGTCAGCACACCAACAGCACTCTTTACTCAGCTCAGGTGAGAGAACAAAGCAGTGCCTCCCTGCCTGCCCTCGAGGACCTTGCACAGTGCCTACACAAACATTAGCAATGTGTGTAGCTGCTGCACTGTGCGCTTGCAGGGTGGAAGTGTCAATCTGATCTCCTGGAAGGGTATTTTTCATGATGCCTCATGACATAATAGTCTTGTAGCATCTTTAATTTAAAATAAAAGCTCCTGCAGAGGGTTGCTCTCGCAGACTTCCCGACCTGAGGAGCTCAAACAGGGAGATGGCATGCAGACAGCAATGCCTTAGAGGATTCCACCCCTGGCTCCTTCATTGTTTGTTTGACGGTAATGCAGAAAAGGTGCAACTGAGATCAGCATCAGTCATGCTGTGTGTCACCCAGATACACAGAGAGATGTAGAGGCAGGTCTGAAAATCTGTAGGCATATTTAAGTAGCAGCTTTTGATGTGTGTAGCACCGTGAGGCAGCAGCAGCTCCCACTAGACAGATGAGCAGAGGCTGAAGGAGCCAGAGGTCAGGTCTGTACAGTGTCATCTGCAGGCATGTGCACTGACACTATTAACCAAGGTGTTGTCAAAGAAAAGCTGCCTGATTCATCAAATCATAGACCTGCCCATGCACTGTATCTGTTCTGAGAGTGATTTTAAATGGATTTTGGCCTAGGAACTTCAAAAATACACATTTGCATCTTTCTTCACACAGAAGAGATGCCTGACCTAATTTACAGTGGGGACACACAAGGAATATTGTCAGTACAGGTATGGGGAAGAATCCCTGCAGGGAGGAAAAGAGTGGCTGAGGGTGAGGTGGAGGTCCCTGATTTGGCATTGACACCAGCATTGGGGTGTCTGCAAAGCTCAGCCCTGGGAGCACCAGGTCTGGGTACCCCCAGTGCTGCCAGGTAGCACATGTCCATTCACAGCTGTGTCCACAAGAGCATCAGGGGACAGAAGGAGAATTAGGGCATACCAAGAGAGAAAATATATCATTGGCTGCACAGGAATGCTGGTTTTAGTTACTGTCTGCCATTTCTTTTCCTCCTTTTATTCCATTTCTCTGACGTGAATAATTTAGAAAATTAATAGATTAAAAATTAATATATGCCATTGTAGAATGTGCATAAAGGCACATTGCAAGAGATTATCCTTTCCCCACTCCTACTGCAGGCCCAAGGCTGACCTTAGCTTCCCCACTGGACTCAAACATTTTTATTTTTTCCTCTGTGCATTTTGGATCCAACAGCTCAAGGAAAACTGAACAAAGCTGGGAAATAGAATTACCAGCCTAAAAACAAGACAGATCATGACTGTGACATTTCTACCCTGAAAACTGAAAAATAAAAGCACAGAGAAAAGAAGGACTGACTGAAAGGGTACATGAAGAATTTCCCCTTGAGAACCTGTTTCTGTGTCTTTTGGGATTAATTTAGTCAAGGAGGGGACTGTGGATACATTATAATGCCTGCTGTTTCAAATGAAGGCTATTCTAAGCAAACAAAATCTTAAAAACACACAAAATCTTAAAAATACACAAAGCAAAGCCTTAAGCCCAAGAGAGATGGCTTTGAAGTAGTATTTTCGATCACCCTGTATCTGCTACAAAAGTTTCTATTCAGCTCAGTTTACAACAGTTTAAACAATGTTTTTTCCACAGGAAAGGAAAAGAAAAATAACATATTTCATGGTAAGCCACATGGTTAATGACCATATGCAAGGAATTGCTTTGCACTCACCAGGAAGGCAAGTTTTGTGATGCAGCCTTTGGGCTTGAGAAAAGCTCCAATTTTAGTCGAATCCATTCAGTGCCTAATTTTTCCAGGGTAAACTCAGTGAATATCTGTCAGAGTTCTATCTGTAATTACACCACTAGGATTCACATCACTCTATTTTCCAAGCTACTACTATGTGTGAACTTTCATGAGAACTTTCTTTGTTATCTGCCTGACATGAATGTGGAATATTTTGGTCAGGGTGAGGCTAAAGTCTGATAGAGTGCACTCAAAATTTTCCACATTACAGGCTGGCTTTTCTCTGGCATGGGTTGATCAAACCTTTGTTTCAAGTCTTTGCAAACCGTTTGTGATCTGTTCACTTTGGGTTCACCCTCTGCTTTCATCTGGTTTCTCCCATATTCTCATTCATTACCCCTTCTCACACTTGTCTTTTATTTCCACTTGCATTGTACCTTTCCAACTGGAGATACAGCCCTACAGAGGAACCCCCCCAAAACCTAAACCAAGACACAAATCCCACAAGAACCATGCAGTTAGTCTTGTATTTGCTGCCATCACAATATTTGCTGTTCTTAAACATAGCATCATTTTTCTTCCTGGATTGAGAACTAGATGAAGACATTTGGCAGCTGAGGCCATCCTACTCTCTTTTTCTTTTTAAGCACTGCTTTGTGTCCCTTCTCTTCCCACAAGCACTGAGCACCCAGGCTGGACAAACACAGGGCAATGGGGCCATCCATGGGCTGGGGGCCGTGTCCCCTCATCGCCTCTGCCCCAGTGAGTTTCTCCCCTCTTGCAGAGAAATGCAGCAGCAGCAGAGGCAGCTAAATCAGGGAAGGTGAGGGGTCTGTGTAAGGTCACATCCTACAATGAGAGATGGCCTTTCTCTGCACTTGTCTATCACAACTCTTCCCTGGGTGGCTTTTCAGGGCCTGGACCCCAGAGTGTGGAGAACTTGGAGCTTGCAGCTGTGCTGCATGGGGCAAGGAACTGAGAGAGGCCTCTCCCCTCTACAGCTTAAACTGTAAAACAGGGATGTTGGGAACATGCCCTTGTATTCAGGGCTTATCCCAGAACATTTGATACCCTCGTCCTTAACCCTGAGGAGACTACACTCCCACAGGAGCCCTTTCAGTCGCTAACACCACCAGTATCCCAGCAGCATCAGAACACAGAAGGGCTGCAGCATATTTACCTCTTCCTGGCACCTGTCTTCTTAGGGGTAATCAAGGAAAAAGTCTCCAGCCTACCCATTGTTAAAGCTTTTTTTTTTTTTGCTCTCTATCTGACCAGCAGAAACCAGCTGCTGTTTTTTGCAGTGTCTGGCATGCTCTGGTTGCAGTTTTGCTGGCACTTTAATAATTTTATTGATAATTATTATGGTTAATTTACGTTGTCCCACTCATGGTGTACACTTTGGCCATTCAGAGCAGTTGCTTGCAAGTCCTGTCCCCCAACACAGCTGCATTTTCTGTGGTGTGGCTGATCTACCTGTAATTCATGGCTCAGCTGGGATTTCTGTGGCACAAATAGCATTACCCCATTATGAAATGACAACAGATGCCAGAGCTGTTATCTGTCAAAGTGGAGCCCGAGAGTGAAACTTCTACCAGACTAGCAGCAATTAGGTTTGCAAGTGTAACCAGATCCTATTGTTAATCCCAATTCTGTTTGGGCATCTGTAACAACTGGTTATGTTGTAAGACCACGATGGCTTCCAAATAAGAAATCACAGCATTCTCATTATGTGCTGAGTGTTCATCACATCAGATCCATTTCTCAGTATTTAATGTTAATTACTAGCTTGGGTTTGTATTAGCTGAGAGCTAAATGATGTAGTACTGCAGAAAACTATTAAGATCTGCGTCACATAGGCAAACATGACCATCCACTTCCAGAATGTGAAATGAATAATGAGTGGGTATAAAGGAGTTCTCAGAAACCCCAGCTGAATGCATTCAAGAGTAGTGCTTCCTCTTTAATGGGCTCTCTGCCAGAATGACACATCACTGCCTCACTGAAGTAATTTATAAACAGTCCTTCACAACACTCTTTTCTCTCTAGTGTGTGCTGCTTCTCCTCACAGGGATGGCTGCACAGGGAGGATGCACCTGACAGTAAAATTCTGCACTGTTCAGAATAGCAAAACTCCTGGAGAAAGCGAGAGCCTAACTCTCCCCAGGACTAAGCCTAAAGGAAAAGGGAGAGCAGGGTGATGTGAAAAACAAAGTTACATAGAAGGAGTTGGCTACTGACCAAATTCCCAATTCTTTGAGGCTGACTTGGGCTTTCCACTCGAGAGCACTGCCTTGGTTTCAGACTGTAATGCAATATCTGAAAGCATTCTGTGTATCTCCCTGCATTCCTGGAGAAAGCCAGGCCGGAGCTGGAGGCTGGAGTAAAGGTCTGTGAGGTTTGTGCATCATTCCCCCAAGGGATGGTGCTGAGGTGTATCAAAGAGAGCATTTAAAGGGAGGGAAAGGAGCTTCTTAACACCTCTGTATCTTCCCCTCCCTTCCTCTCTTTCTGCCCAAGCATGCTCCCATGCAATGAGTCACCGGTGGTTGTCACAGGCTTGGGATCCCCACTGCACTAATAGTACACATGAACACAGTCCTTGCTTACAACACAAACATGAAAAACTAGATCCAGAGACACAACAAACCACAGGACAATCTCAGCCATTCTACAGGTCCAGAAAACTACAGACAGGATTTTGGCCTGCAGTGTTCAAATGAGAACTTTTTTAAAAGCAGGACCTGGAAGAAAAGGAGAGAGCATTACACATTTTTAATCAGGAGCTCCACCCAAGCCCGAGGAGAAAACAGCAGAGGTGCTTGCTTGTGGCTGATGAAGGTGGAAGTCAGCCTCCTGACAGTGAAGGAAGGTTTATGGGCAGGGTGGGGACAGCCTCCATTAGAGCTTGCAAGCAAAATTATTTCTGCCTGATATCACAAAGAGAGGAGAGCCAGCAGAGGGATGTGATCACACAGAGAGAAAGGAGCCAGCAAAGAAAAAGTGATGATTGGGTAGTCTAAGCAATGGACAGAGGAAATGACCACTGCAGCAAAGTTCCTGCTGCAATAAAAATGTTAAGATGCTGGATGCTGAGAGGCTATGAAGCCAGCCAGCCAGGAAACATTATATGTAGATGAAGTATGAACAAGAAATCTTGGAGGCATAAACTTGGCATGGTTTTTTAAGAGAAAATACTAATTACTTAGGTTGGAAGAAAAAAATGCTTCCACTAATGTCTAAAAATCCTTATGCCAGAAGGCCTGTTATGCCTTTCTCAGGAAAGGGGAATCAGCTTTTCCTTTGGGTGCCTTGCTCATCAATTACCTGCTTCAACAAAGTGATTCCTTTGTCCACTGCCAGCTATTTATAGTCTGTGACTGTTTATACATGGCCATACAGACATTCCCTACTTGCAGTCTAGATGTGAAACTACAGGCTCACATCAAAAGCACAGACAGCACTGTGCCAGGAAAAGATTTCCTAATCAGACAAATTCTAATCAAAATCCTTTAGCAGAACTTTAAAAGACTGCCCTGCCTTTAACTAATTCTGTGCTATGAGATACAGCACTGAATCTAAGATGTAGTGGATCTGCCAGAAGAGTGCTGGGAATTGCAAGGGAAGCTGTTCAATCACCGGCTTTATATAGAGAAACTATGTGTATATCCTTCCTTGCTACAGTTTCTTGGGCTTTAATGGCCCTTCCCTTTTGTCCCTTTGAACATGCAGTACTTCTGCCTCGATGCCCTAGAGCCTCTGTTACTTCAAAACCATTGTTGGGAATTTCCACAATTGCAGCCTTCTCCTACTGTTGGAGGAAAGGATGGCCTCTGACAATGAACTTCACATACACGCAGACAAGAAATGCATTGTGTGGCTTCCCACTTGCCTTTGTTTCCCTGTTTTGGAGAATTTGCTTCTCTCATCAACCTGCCTAGGGCTGCCAGGGACTAATGTTGCCAGTGTGGTGTTGGATACATCAGTCAAATGCTGAGCTTTGAGCAGAGAGTATCTTCCTTTGCAATTAAAATTAGCTGTTCTCCGGGGAAAGGTAGGGCTGTCAGCTCCAAGGAAATTTAACTTGTCCAGTAATCTCCTCCCTACTTCAAGACTTCCCTGAAAAGATACTACAAATTTTGTTAGCATAGTTCTTACAGTAATTCAGCTAAATCCTATTGAACTACTTGAACTATTTCATTTCATCTTTAACCTGAATACTTCTCTAAATTGAAAACAAATGTAGGTTAAATACCCAGCAGGGATTTCTCTATCTACCCCAAAAGCAACTTAGAATTTTGCCTCCTCCTAGTAGTACCAACTAGTAGTACCAACAACTTATTGCTAGGAAAAAATGACCGGGAACACAGATGAGCTTGCAGCAAATACAACAGGGCAAACCAAAAATGCAACAGCAGTGGAAGATAGAGACCAAAGCATATAGAGTAAGAAAATAATTCACATCTTCGCAAAAAACTCTGGCTCCATCTGTTCCTCAATATCAGTGGCTTCAAGGCAGGATAGCTGGGAAGGACAAGGGACAGAGGTCTTCCCAAACGCCTCTAGAGGATTTGCCTCCTCTCTAGGGCTGGTTCAGAGGCCAGTTTCCCAAGGACCTGTCCAGAGTCAGTGGAGAAAGGCAGGCAACTCCAAAAGACAATTCATGGGACTTCAAGAGATTTCAGATCTGGAATGTCCTCAGAGCCCTTTCACTCCAGCACAGCAGCATAGAAGTGACACTGGCTTGAGACAACTTATCAGCCCCCCTCTTGATATGCTAAAGCCAGGGAGAGAACCACAGGGGAAAGTGCAGCTCTTGTCTCTGGGATGAGGGACAGAGTGTGTCTGCCCACTGGACTGATTTGTCTCCATGGGCAGTACCCCTCAAGGTGCCTGCTGGGGCAACAAACCAGACACAAACTTCTACCGGGAGAAAACAGGTTTCTGAGGAACAGCACCTTTCTTGTGAAGAAGGGAGGCTTTCCCATAACACAAGTGAAGCCCTCAGGTTTCCTGACATGAGGCAGCACTGTACAAGAGTGGCTCTGCTCTGTGCTGTGTGGTGCTGCTGGAGAGCAGGAGCCAAGCAGTGGCTGAGCCCAGAGGCTCGGGTCTGTCAGAGTTGTCCTGTACCCTGTGGGTCAGCTCAGTTGTGTGGGTTGTGTGTGAAAAGGAGCATAGCCAAGGGCCATAGCCTTAGCTAGTGCTCCAAAAAGAAAGAGAAAAGGAAAGGAGGGAAAAGCCACTCCAGTAGAGAAAGTTGATAACAAAGTTCATAATTAGGAGGAAGGACGTCAAACGTTTCAAGGCTCTTTGACTGTAAGTCACCAAGCTGGAACACTTAAAGAAGAGTGAGTGTGGGTGTTCAGCAGAGACAGATGCCCCCAATCAGTAATTATCCATGTTTAAAAGAAAACTTTAAAGTTTGCTGTCTTACAGATTTCACTGGCAGGGTTACTTGTCAAAGTACATATGCATAGTAATAATGTTAGCAAGGAGTGGGATTTACAAATGACATTTATCTGCAGCATTTAAAGAATAATAGCTGAGGAAGTGAAGAACTAAGGAGTGCTTGTTTGGCTATTTCATTACTCTGGTACTGTCAAAAACTGGCATACTTATCTCTATGGCTCTTGCATTCTGGACTGTGACAAATCAGTCAAAAGACAAAAATCTTCATCTATAGAGGGAGAGCTATTTATAAATGTGTGTGTGTATTCCAACGTACGCTGAAAATATTTTCCCTGATTCTCCCTGAATCATTACAGTGCTCTCTTTTAGTTTGGCTAAAAATATGAACATTGTGTCATCAAATATGGCCAAGAGGTAGCACTATCA
>WBNQ01031042.1:16039-32212 GCA_013401375.1 Spizella passerina | reverse complement strand
AAATTTTGTTAGCATAGCTCATACAGTAATTCAGCTAAATCCTATTGAACTACTTGAACTATTTCATTTCATCTTTAACCTGAATACTTCTCTAAATTGAAAACAAATGTAGGTTAAATACCCAGCAGGGATTTCTCTATCTACCCCAAAAGCAACTTAGAATTTTGCCTCCTCCTAGTAGTACCAACAACTTCTTGCTAGGAAAAAATGACCGGGAACACAGATGAGCTTGCAGCAAATACAACAGGGCAAACCAAAAATGCAACAGCAGTGGAAGATAGAGACCAAAGCATATAGAGTAAGAAAATAATTCACATCTTCGCAAAAAACTCTGGCTCCATCTGTTCCTCAATATCAGTGGCTTCAAGGCAGGATAGCTGGGAAGGACAAGGGACAGAGGTCTTCCCAAACGCCTCTAGAGGATTTGCCTCCTCTCTAGGGCTGGTTCAGAGGCCAGTTTCCCAAGGACCTGTCCAGAGTCAGTGGAGAAAGGCAGGCAACTCCAAAAGACAATTCATGGGACTTCAAGAGATTTCAGATCTGGAATGTCCTCAGAGCCCTTTCACTCCAGCACAGCAGCATAGAAGTGACACTGGCCTGAGACAACTTATCAGCCCCCCTCTTGATATGCTAAAGCCAGGGAGAGAACCACAGGGGAAAGTGCAGCTCTTGTCTCTGGGATGAGGGACAGAGTGTGTCTGCCCACTGGACTGATTTGTCTCCATGGGCAGTACCCCTCAAGGTGCCTGCTGGGGCAACAAACCAGACACAAACTTCTACCGGGAGAAAACAGGTTTCTGAGGAACAGCACCTTTCTTGTGAAGAAGGGAGGCTTTCCCATAACACAAGTGAAGCCCTCAGGTTTCCTGACATGAGGCAGCACTGTACAAGAGTGGCTCTGCTCTGTGCTGTGTGGTGCTGCTGGAGAGCAGGAGCCAAGCAGTGGCTGAGCCCAGAGGCTCGGGTCTGTCAGAGTTGTCCTGTACCCTGTGGGTCAGCTCAGTTGTGTGGGTTGTGTGTGAAAAGGAGCATAGCCAAGGGCCATAGCCTTAGCTAGTGCTCCAAAAAGAAAGAGAAAAGGAAAGGAGGGAAAAGCCACTCCAGTAGAGAAAGTTGATAACAAAGTTCATAATTAGGAGGAAGGACGTCAAACGTTTCAAGGCTCTTTGACTGTAAGTCACCAAGCTGGAACACTTAAAGAAGAGTGAGTGTGGGTGTTCAGCAGAGACAGATGCCCCCAATCAGTAATTATCCATGTTTAAAAGAAAACTTTAAAGTTTGCTGTCTTACAGATTTCACTGGCAGGGTTACTTGTCAAAGTACATATGCATAGTAATAATGTTAGCAAGGAGTGGGATTTACAAATGACATTTATCTGCAGCATTTAAAGAATAATAGCTGAGGAAGTGAAGAACTAAGGAGTGCTTGTTTGGCTATTTCATTACTCTGGTACTGTCAAAAACTGGCATACTTATCTCTATGGCTCTTGCATTCTGGACTGTGACAAATCAGTCAAAAGACAAAAATCTTCATCTATAGAGGGAGAGCTATTTATAAATGTGTGTGTGTATTCCAACGTACGCTGAAAATATTTTCCCTGATTCTCCCTGAATCATTACAGTGCTCTCTTTTAGTTTGGCTAAAAATATGAACATTGTGTCATCAAATATGGCCAAGAGGTAGCACTATCACAGAAATTGCTTGCTTACCAGCAGCCATAAACAAACAAACAAACTGAAAAACAAACCAGGAAACCCCAGTAAAAAAACAAGAGCATAAGAGCATTTACACTGCAAGAAATCCTGGATGATGAGCTGAGGTATTAACAGACTGCTAAGAATATTCCTGGACATATCTGGCCCCTGAAGGAGCTTCTTTAAGGGTTTGTACTTTGTTAAAGAAAACCTCCAGCCCCTGGTCATGGTGCCACAGCGAAGCGATCTCCCTCAGTTCTGCTCCTCTGACCTACTTAGTTGGGCTTGGGCTGCTATTTTCATGCAAAGTATTAGAAATCAGCCTCATCACTACAGCAAAGAGCATTATCTCTTGCTGTTTTCTATCTAGCCCCAAGAATAACTCTGATGTCAGTGGGAAGCTCTCTCTCTGGCAGCCGTCTCCTTGCTGCCAGCTTGTCAGATAAAAGGTCAGCTGGCTCTGCCAGCTCCTGGGACAGACCCACCCCGTGGGGGGCTCTGCTCACACCCAACTGCCCCTAGCAAAGCTGCCCTGAAGGAAGCCAGCTCCTGCTCTCTGCTTCCAAGATCCCATTAGATCCCATTCAGCTTCCTGTCCTCAATTTCACCAGCCAAGCGCAGTCCTCACAAACACACACTGCAGCAGGGCCGGGCCAACACCTCCTGGTCCAGCCATTCCTCCTCCACAGCAAATATCCCAGGCTGGAGCAGCAAGAAGGGGGAGAACATCCCCATCCTGACAGGGCTTCCCCAGCAAACAGGTGGCATGTGGCTTCCACATTTGTGTTCTTGCAGGACTGATGTGAAGAGAGGGGAAGAAGGCAAAAGCTGGGACCTGAAATGCCCTTTGGGCACTCAGAGGGAGCAAAGGCTCAGATTGGCCTCACCAGTGAGAGCTGGGATATTTTGTCTGCTTCAGGAAATTTGTCCTCCAGCTGCAATACAGCCTAGAGTTCCTTACATGAAATCACTCTTCCAGTGAGGATACAAGAAATTACAGGGTGAACAAGAATAACCCCCCAGGAGTCCAGCCCTGAACACACAGTCCTAGCAAACCTCATTCATATCACTAACCACAATGGTCATTTTGCCTGAGGAAAGACAGAGCTAGGACTTCAGAGTTTGGCCCAAATCCTAGGCTATATAAATAGATTTCTATGAATCAAAGCTCTATTATGTAAGACATAAAAATAAAAGAACAAATGAGAGGAAAAATAAGCTGAACTTCAGAGTCTGCAGTGAAGCATCATCTTAAGAGTCTGGGCACTGAGTCAAGACACAGATCTTTTTCTTTTATTTTATTTTTTCCCCAGTTTGCCTGCTTTGCTTTAAAAGTGACTCATCCACTCGCTCCCCCTTTCTCCACCACTTCCCATGTTGTTTCAAACATGCCTGTACATTTTAAAGCTCTACAGAACCATCCAAACTGCCTGATTATCGACTGCACATCTACATTTGCATTTCCAAATTAGAGGGGCAAAAGGGATGTGCCCAAATGAAAAATGCCTTGAAACACGTCACCAAGGTTAAAAGAACCATGGTGTGAGGCATGCTGCAGTTTACAATATATTGAAATGTGACTAAAGGCAGCATGTGACAGCCTTCTATATTTAGAGGTGGCTTTTGCTTTTACACTCTTTGAGATACCTGTCAGAAAAGCATCTGTGTTTGTGCATGTCAGCAGAAGAATGAGCCCCTGAAGGTGTAGGAAATCTCCAACAATGGCTTTGTGTACATTCCAGTTGTCGCTGGGGCATTTGTTTATACACATTGCGGGCTCGGCTCCCTCCCCACCTCTGGCACATTCCCATCCGCTCTTTGCTTGGGCCAGCAAGTATTTTTAGCTGATTTAGAACAGTGATTTCACCATTGGATCTCCTTGTCGCACCTCTTACACAAGCCTTTAAAAGAGAAGGCTTGAGAGCAAAACAAAGTGCCTATCATAGAAGTGCTGTGGTTATCATTCCAGTAAGGGGGGAGATAGATATTCCATTTGCCTTTTCCTTAATTTATGTTATTTGCATAGCCAAAGGAGTGAGGAGCCTGTGTTTTGTACAAGACAAATCCACATTGAACAGCTTGGTCTGAAGGGTTTTCTTTTGTTCTGAGAGATTCCACTAGTCATATGTGCACCCTTTCAGCAGATTTTTTTTCTTTAAAGCAAGCCAAATAGATATATATGTGGTTTTTTTTTAATCACCCTGGGATGTCATTCTTTTGGGAGAGGTAGACTCTTTTCTTCTTCTTTTGTTGCAGCTTTTATCTACTGTTTGGTAAATAAAAGCATTTCTGTGTAATGTGTATTACATGCATCCCTTTAGGTTTATAAATAGTTACACAGAATGATACTTTTTTCACAGTCCGCTTTCTAGTCTGCTTAAAGCCTTGCTTGACTGCTTTTAAAGAAGGCTTAGCGACATTTAGATAACATGGTGATGCATGCATATAAGAGCAGCACTAATAGTCTAGCTGGGATAAGCATTAGAGCATTCCCACTATTCCAGATTTCCATAAATAACATAAATTAAACTCCCAGCTATTTATATGCAGTACCAGCTACAATAGCCTTTTATTTCATTCCCTTTTTCTCACCATTTGCTAAATCAATATTCAGCCAACATTCTGGAGATGGCATCCATTTTTTTTTGCAACAGGCTGCACAAGCACAATGGATGCTGCATAAGTTTAGTGGGAAACAGCCACCAAAATGTCTCACTGCAGCCCAGTGCTGCTCCTTATGGGCCTCTCCACTGGGAGATTTGCAGAACAAAAGCAAGGCTTGTTATACAAGGAGCTCCACATATTGTCATTCCCAAACTGAATGACAAAGTCTGCCACTGAATTCAGGGCAGCTGTGAGACTCTACAACAGTAAAAACATTTCTTTGCATAGGCCAGGAAAGGGATAAAATGCTCATCCTCCAGACCTTGCAGAGATTCTTGGTCCATAGCCCAGCTCTAGACCTATACTCCATGTTTCCAGGGTTTGGACATGGTATTTTGTGTGCTACCATAGCAACTGATGCTCACATATCTTCTAGCAGATGGCAGTTCCAGGAAGGAGGCCTGAAAATGTCTTTGTAGCAATAATTGCATCCCTTGGACATTTCAGAATGACTCTGTCTTCCAGGCTGCTCTTCATGATGTTTCTGGCATCACTGCTTGGCTTGTGGCTTCACGAAGTAAAGACAGGGCAAACTGGGAGCTGCCTAATCAGTGTCAAAGTCAGCTGTATTAAAAAAGAAAAAGCCAAACAATATGAACTTTTAAAAAGCATAAAACAAGTAGATACATGGAAAAATGTGACAGAGAAGGATAATGAAGGATGCTGTGCAAGGAAGCTGCGTCTTACAAATTTAGCAGTGTTTTCTAAAGGAGTTAATAAATATGTAGGGGTAGCTCATTTGATTGATAAAGTAGGACCAGATTTAAAACAAGGTTTCACAATATCCCTTACCATGGGCTCATAAAGATGCTAAACTAGGGGGAAAGTTCTCTCATGAATTAAAGTTAAAAGAAACAAAGAGGAGGAATAAACCTGAAAGTCCTGTGGAGATCTGTTCTGCTAGTCATTAGGCATGTTCACTAACCACCAAAAAAAGGCAATGGACAGTAAGCTAATGAGGTTTATTGATGATACTAAGCCACTGAAGCTGTAAAAATGAGTGATGACTCTGCAGAATCACAATCCAGTACTATGATATAAAGCAACAGGGCAATAAGATGCCATGCAAAATTTGGTATGTATGAAAACAACATTAATGCATATAAAGAAAAGCAACCCTAAATTCAGAGATAAGCCATGAGTTGGGAGGTGCCTATTAACCCTTTGGAAAGCAATACTGGTCTTACAACAACTTTTTCTACTAACACTTGAGGTCAGGGTTTAGCAGCCCTTTACCAAAGGGGCAACTCTTTTCGCTGGAACTATTAGGAAAGGAACAGAACCCAAAATCCTTGTTTATTCCTGTATTTTGAAGCATCTATGGAGTTCCAGTCCTTCATCAATCTTGGTGGGGGAAAAATAACGGATACAATTAAAAAGAGGATTAATACACACCACCAGTGATTAAAAATATTAAAGAAAATATTCAAGAAGCAAGTAAAAAGCCTAGGAGAAGTCTTGCACCTAGACAGGTCAGTAGGGAAATGAAAGGTAACCTTGAATGACATGGACTAGTTGGATGGGGAATCATTATTCATGCTTTCTATACAGTGGGAAGTACACAACTTCACATCTTGAGCCTACAAAGTGGTAGTTCCAAAGCAAAGGTTGCATTTTTTCACAGCACTAAGGATACACTGAGGAATTGATTTCCACAGGATGCTGTAGCTGCCAAAAGTCCGCATGGGTTCCAAAAAGCAGTTGGACAAAGTCATAGAAAATGACCATCCTGAGCTACTGCACATAAAGGTGCCACCTCCAGCTCAGCAACGTTCTGGGTTAGAGACTGTCAGAAAATGGGAATACTCCTGTATCACTGGCACCCCAAAGACTATCAGTTAGCGTCAGAGACAGGATACTGAGTTAGCTGGGGCTTTGGTCTGGCTTTGGTCACAGTCCCCTCATACTGCATCATCTGAGCTGCAGGAACTGATGTCAGGCTGTGCTAAACGTGACCCAGCTTAGTGCTTTTGACTGAAAGCCAATCTCCATCAGCTGCTTCAGATTTACCATAAATTTACAAGAGCACACACAGTTAGGGTACTACTCCCTCTTGCCTTGGCATTGTGTGCTCTCTTACTTCGAACTAAAAGGGGCAACCCACAGAAAGCATGAAGGGAAGCAGAATATTTTGTATTAGGCTTCTTCAAGCCCTCTGGACCTTATTCTTTTCCCCTGCTTTGTTTTCATCCCTATTTTACCTGAAATGTCGTAGAGAAAATGAAGATCTTGATCCAATAACCTCCCTCATCCATCAGCTCTTTTTCAGCGGGAAATTACTGCCATTTGGTCTGAGCTTTTCTCATGGAATAAGGAAGGGCCAGACTCCGAAGACTGTTCACCCTAAGTTGTACCTCACTCAAATACAAGTCCCATTGCGATCACTGTCACTGCTTAGAGGATTAAAAATTACAAGGCTAATAAGAATGAGAATCTGCCCCTAATGTACCAAGTCCTTCTTTAAGAGTCCTATTTGGTTCATCTTACTGTGGCTGCTGTCCCATTAAAACCTTAAAGAGAACTCATAAATATAAAAATACCCAAGAGCGTGGCCAAGAATCCTGCCCTGAATAATTGTACTGAAATATTCTAGCAGGGACTTAATTTCCTTCTCGATAGCCTCAATAATACTTTGAAGAGAGAAAAATGAAAGTGAGGACATGTATTACATTCTGTAGATGTACAAGAAAACCCCTTTTCTCGGGGACTATGTCAGGGGAATATGTCTAAAAGGGCATATCTGTGAAAATATGACCTCTGATTTTGCCAAGGTCAGCAAAACCTACTGTGATTCACTTTGTAAGTGTCGGTCACACAAGTTAAAGCTGCCTCAAGGCAACTTTAACTTCTCTACCCAAATTCAACAAGACACAATGTTTTTGAAAGGTTTGCAAAATCCTCCTCTGTATGGAGGAGCAAGATTATCTGGGCCAACATTTGTTTATGATTATTTATGGATCCAAACCAAGGTTTTTTTACTATAAATTCATATGGACTGGCAGATCAAAAAACCATTAAGAGCTGTTAATCTAACATGGAACAGGCTTTTTAATTTGAGTTTCCTGGCACATGCTGTTCAAGGGTGGGTGCTGTTCTTCTCTTAGCCTCAGTGGCAAGAAGACCCTCACATCACACAGGCCTACAGTGCCATTTGTTGAGAAAATCTGTTATAATTCTGGGTTACACCATTTGCTGAACATTTCTTGAGTTAAAGCTGAGAAGAGGAGGGGATGGGTCTTGCACTCTGCCTTGAATGCCCTTATATGGCTGCTCAGAGGCTGCCACAGCACCTCATAATCACTGTTCTGGAGACAAAGATAAGCATCTGGGGTCACACCATTACCCATTCCTTCAAACATTCCTGGTTCCTAGTGTCAAAAAAATGAGCTCCCAACATCTTCTGTGCTTGTGCTCACATGGGATTTTATTATTGTGCTAGGAATAGGAGGATTTCCATAGAAGGCTAAAGCATTTTGTGTCCTGCATGAAACTGGCCAATTCCAGATGTTTTGGAAAAAGGTGCCAGGATCTGATTGAGCAGTTGTGGAGTAGTGTGATATCAGCACCTTATTAAGCAATTGAGGAGTAGTGTGATATTAAAAATAGTTTCCAACTTACCTGCACTAGGGAGAGAAAGTAGTTTGTCATCTGCAATATCAGTATTTATCTCCTTAATTTTTCCAGATATCTTACACAGACTAACAGTACATATTCTTTTATTGATGTAAATGTCTAGATGCCTAATAGTCCCTTTACTTTCCTCATATCTTGTAGCAATGAACTTGATAGATTGCTGAAAAAGTATTTACCTTTTACTGGAAATGGTTATCTTTCAGTTTCACTTTAGTTTTATCTCAGGTGATGTTATTGCAATGTTTATGTGCCATAGGATGCTCTGTCCCCTTTCTATTCACCTCCTGCCCAAGACAAACCCTCTTGGTCAACCATTCATCAAGAAGTCTCCCATCACTTCAGTTGTTTTATCACCAGATTTCTGTGTCTTCTCTAGAAAGACTGGCCCATCTCCCAGTGACCATGCCTTACATGACAGATTTATAATGATTTTGCAGATGTAAATGGCATCACCTCACTCATTTTTAATTGTCTGAGGCACATTGCTTGTTTTCTGATAGCCATGGTATAGCATGCAGTGTGTTAATGCTCCTGTTTGCAAAAATACTCCCAAGTCCTTCTGGTTTGGTTGGTTTGTTTTTTTTGGTTTTTGGTGCTGGTTTGGTTGGTTTGTTTTTTTTGGTTTTTGGTGGGGTTTTTCTGGGTTTTGTTTTGTTTTGTTTTGGTTTGGTTTTGTTTTTTTAATTCCGGTTTGGTTAGAGCAGTACACTCAGTGACCAGAACACTCAACCCAGCCTCTCCCTGGCCACCGAAGAGGTTGAGCTCTGGTGGGGCACCCTGACAGGATCACTGCTGCCAGAAGGTGATGCTCCCCTTCACTCTCACAACACCTCTACATTCCCACCCTGCAGATGCACTTATTGCCACCCTGCAGCACCAGTGTTTCTTGGAACTCTCACTGAGCTGAACCAGCTCCTGAAATGAGAGGGAAATGAACATCAGGAATAAAGGGCATATTCTGGTGGATCAGATAGCTGGATCAGCTGCACAGTCAGCCCGGAAAACAATGTCAGAAAGAGGGTGAGAGTCCTGCTTGACAGCAGCAGCAAGAGGAGGAGGAAGGAGAGCGAAGGAGAGTGAGATGTCATCTGTCAGCAGCATCAAGCCAACAGAGCAACCCCAGCAAGAAGACAGGAAGATGTTTGTGATGCATCTGCTCCAAAATACACGTATCCAAAGACGGAAATACTGCTTAAACTATGTGACTGCTAAAAGCTAGGGGCATGCAGAAGAAAAGTTCACCTTTCCATACAGCTGCCAGGCAAGCATCCCAGCAGTGCCAAGCCGCCAAAAGTGTTACAGCAGTGTTGCCAGCAGCCATCTCACTCTCTCTTCTCAGCCCTCTTTGCTGCTCTTCGCTGCCCTCTCTTGAGTCACCAGCCCCTGGCAGGTTTGTGGCTGCAGTGGTTTCCCCTCCTCTCCAGAGTGACGTACATCAGACACTTGCTCTAGATAAGGTGTTGGGAGCTTCTCCTTGTTAGCTCTTAGCCACACTGAGAATTGCCAGCCTGCTTCTGCTTTGTGCTTCCCAGTCATCGAATACAGCACCCCTGGTCTGTAACTACTTCCCCTATGAAGTTTTTGACAGGGATTTTGTCAAAGGCTTCCTGGAAGTGCAGGTACTCAGGATCACTGTAGAAAAACCCCAGGCATGCCTCTATGGCGTCCATGGAGCTGTAGTGTTTCGTTTTTGCTTTAAACTTTTGCTTTCTCCTGTGAGTTTCCTTTATATTCAGATGCACAAGTGATGCAAAATTTCATAGGAGGGAAAAGGTGCACAGCAGAAAAAGATGAGATAGGGAGTATGATTATGCAGGAATCCTGTGCAACTTGAATGGTAGGAAAGTCATTTTGTCTCCTGCACTGGAATGTCTCCTGCTGATGGGTGCAACCCTTTCCCAGTGACTGTGAAAATCTTGATAAGGAAAGTGATGAGACACTTAGTGCAGCTAGAGCTCTAAGACTTGGGTTTGCCCTCCCACACATTTTGGGTGGGCAGGCAAACCACAGAATGTCATCTGTGAAGTCAGAAAGCATTGGGTACATTTAATTACTACATTAGCACTTGCTAACTCTTTGAATGCCAAGAACTGGTTGTGGAGGGTTTGGGGTTGTTGTTTGCACTTTGGTTTTACCTCAACATAACTACTGGGGTAGGAGCTCACACATCTGAGAGCTGGAGTCAGCCTATTAATAGGCACTTACTGCAATAAGCAGGTCAGGAAATAATTGTGGCAAAGCAAAGAGCTGAGTGGCTTTGGCTTATTCTTGTACTTCTCATTGTTTCTTATTCTGCATTTTCTCACTCACAAGGTTTTATTTTCAGCAGTTTTCTATTTCCAACTATCTTACTTGTTCTGAAGAAAAATAAAATGACGTAAATAAAGGATCTTTTCAGTTAAACAAGGTATTTCTGAATACTCTTGGGAGTTAGGCACCACAGAAATCCCCCCTGAGAATCTGCACTGACCATTTTAACAGTGTGTTTCTTACTGCACAGCCCATTTATCAGCAACACTTGGTGACTGACCACAGCCTCATCACGCACCCCATGGCCCAGTCACTCCTTTTCCCAGATATTTGAAGGAGCAGGCCAAATCCAGTGTGAACAAGAGCAGCCAGCTGCTACCACCCCTTTCCCATGAGGGCACAGCCCTTACACAGCCTTGGGGTAACACTGCATGGCATTGGAGCAGAGAGGCAACCCAACATCCCAAGGAGACAGGAAAGATCCTTGTCATCCCAAATTACCTGACTCACCCCAGCACCCAGTTGCTCACCCAGTGAAGCAGTTGTTTCAGATCTTGATGTACAAGTTCTCTGGGCAAGCCCTGCTGGCTCCCAAAGCCCCTTCCCCTAGGACACACACTCAGCACCTCCAGGACTTTGGCAGAGCCATACACAACTGGAGGCATTGCACAGCACATCTCTGTCTGACACGATGGTAAACCACATGGCCTAATGACCCAAAAACTTGGGCGCCGTCTCTTCACACAAGAAAGGGAAGTTATTGTTGCATTTGGCAGTTTCCCTGAGAACAAAAACCAAGGCATGAATCTGTTCTGATGTGATCTTTATAAATATTTGGGTAGGCAAATACCTGAATCAAAAGGAGGTTTCTGGCAGATTTAGGATCTTTCAGTTACTTTTCCATTCTTGGGATATCTGAAATGAGTCAGTCTATCAAAAGTCACTGTTGTTTAATGCTGGGGGATCAGTGACAAAATCCACGCTGTCGAGAGCTCCTCTGTTAGTCAGCATTTCCTTCCTGATCCCTCAGCAGGAATCAAGGTATGTGCATACCAGGGCTGAGATTTGCCTTCCCTGTGCACTCTCCTCTCCTGCTCACCTGGGAAGGAGAGAGCCTTCCCGCCACTCTCAATGTGCTGCAACCCTGCCATCTGCCCCCGGGCCATGGAAATGTCCTGACACTGGGCGTCTGCTCAAAACACGCTCAGGCTTGCAGGATCTATATTGTCTTCCCTTGCTCTGCTCCAAATGTTGTTGAATCAGAGGCTAAAATATTGCAGTGTTTGTTGTTCAAAGAAGAATTAAAGCAGTTCACAAGTTTGGGTTTTATTCTTGGGTTGATTTTTCTTCACAGCAGATCTCCCTTTAATAAACTTTTAAACTTTGAGGACATTTTTGTTCTTTTATTTCCCCTTTAACTTCTGCCATGCATACCCTTGTCAAGCAGAAGCTCAGGCATTGGGACACTGTGGCTTTACTCCACAGGGAGTTATTGAGGCTGATGTAAACACATTGTTGTTTCCATTTAGCTTATAGGTGAGATACTAAGCAGGTTTTGGTCAGTATGAATGCATCTCACTGAACCTGGGGTAGATTTTTGTACATGGATATCCTTTACAGGCCTTCACTCAGGCTTCTCCACAAACAGCAAGGTAAATGGGTATAACCACATCCTAAATCAGTCCAGAGAGATTTGCACTGATGCAACTGAACTCATGGAGGTTTGGGTGTGCACAAACTCCTTAATTGCTACCAACCAACTTTCTGCAGAGCTGAGATCCATATTCATATGTATCCTTTTCTAGAGAGACTGAAGGTGGTTGCCCCAGAGAGCACTTTGTGGACACCAATGTCTGCCCACACGACTTGTAATCTCATGTTTTACTGAGTCCAGCTGGCTTGCCAGCACTTATGAGCTCTGAACCACAAGAACCTAGGCACAGAGATCAGCAGGACCAAGGGCTGCAGGCTCTGACCAAGGAGAGCGTGCCCCAGGGCAGGGAAAGTGCGAAAGGTGAGGGTTCATGGGTGGCTGTGGGCAGGGTCACCCACCACGTGGTGCAGGCAGCTGGGCCAACCGTGTCGCCTCTGCACCCCTGTCGTGCCTGACTCACCCAGCCCACATCCACACTTTATCATCCAGGACATTAGCACAGCAGGAGCTCTTTTCCACACAGTGTCACAGACTAAAAAGAGAAGACAAAGAGGAACATAAAAATACAGAAAGTCCATGCTTTTTCAACACTGACCTAATAAAAAAAAAATTAAAAAACCCTCCCATCCTAAATAGCAGTGAAACTCTTTGATAACTTTCTGTTCCACACAAGTTCTCAAGCAATGTCAGCCTGGAAAATGGCTTGGTCTTAGCCTGGTCCAGCCATCTGTGACAATATCCAGGAGGGCCAGACAGTCTGCAGTGGGGCCACTGGCCCACAGAGACACCAAACATACACCAACCCTTTGGAGTAAGAGGGTCTAAACCCCAGGGTGTGGGACCACCACCAAGGTGAGCTCACTCCTAGTGATTGGAGTGATGTCACCTGGGGCTCCAGATGCCACATGTGTCACCTGAGGTTGCTAAGAGAAAAGGGCAGACAATAAAAGCAAAAGCTGCAACACATACAGAGCAGATGTTTTTCCTTGCAAATGATGTTGGAGTAGCCAGGTAAACAGAGTGTCTGCTTATTATCTAAGAATTTCACACATTTTATTTTCACTTGTATCATCTTTTCAGGGTATCAAGCTCTTAGAAGGATTTTGGTTAAATCATTCCATGAATGGAATAATCAAGCTTGTTATTTTTTTGCTAAAGCTTTTCCCTGCTTACTAGGAACTAGTTCCAGGACAGTATTGCTATGTATTCCTTTTACATTTAACCTTCCTGTCACTCTAGTTTTACCACTGTGGGTCTGAAATCCATTCACGTGGAAGCCAACTGTGGGCTGGTGGTTGTGTAATGTCCTTTTATTTTATTATTTAATCTTCTTTTAATCTTGCTCATGTACAATATCCATGGATGCATACTTTCAGCATGGCTATGAAATATCAGATCACTGTCTCTTCTTCCCAAGAAAGGAAAGAGAAAGGAAAGGAGCGATTTCATCTGAATCCCCTGGTATCAGGCTCTCTGAGTGTTATTCACTGTGCTAATAACTGTATCAGCATGTTTAAAAGATGATATGCTTTTAATTGTTTCACTCACTCTCTCATGCACATGAAGTAAACACACTCTAATGGGTTCTGTACCTTTCATCCTTTATTTTATTGTTAATGGTATCTCCAGTAATATAAAATGACGGATGAGTGCAGTCTGAGAAAAGCAGAAAAATCAATACACATCCAGACTCCACACGAGAGAGTCGAGGAGCTGGGGCTGCCAGGCACTGCAATCCCTCTTGGGCCAGACAACAAGAGCAAGGCAGAGAGCGAGGAAAGGCAAAAACACAGCAAAACACCTCCTGTGGAAACAAGCAGTGCCCTGGGCATCCTGCACACTCTGCCCCATCATTCTACCTCCTGTTTGCAAAGAGGGGCCCTCCAGACACACCTGATGTACTGACACACATGCAGCGTGGCTGTGAGCACAGCACTCAGCTGGGCTCACCCACAATTCAGGCAGCACACATGGGTGGAGGTACCCAATCCAGCAATTGGCTGGATTGTCTTTGTCCCAGGCTCTCCCTGAGGTGAGATCCAAGGGGTCTTGAGGAATGAGAAAAACAATGGTAACTTCAACCCAGATGTGTCCATGTGGGCAGGGGCCATGCCCAGACTCGGGTGTGGGCAGACTCACGTGTGCTTGACAAACTATGCCCCAAAACACATGATGGTATTAGAGGGTGTCAAGCAGAACAGTGAAGCAGTTTTCCACAGCTTGTGAGGAGCACCTGACAGTCCTCTGCCCTGCTAGAGAACAGTGTCACACACATTCTGCAGGAGCACAACATCCCCATGTCACATTCAGCCATCAGCCAGCGACCGTGTTAATAATGCACAGGGGCAGCCACTTGCCATTTCCAATTCTCTAGACATCTCTGTTTTCCCTACAGGAAAACATAGTTTGGTCTCTGGTCTATTTAAAAAATCAGGGGTTTATATATATATTCTTTTTTTCTTTTTAATCTTCTTTTTTTTTCAAGGAACAGGAACAAAAGAGTCTAACAGAGACCAACAAATTTTAATTCATTTAGGGAAGTAAGCCTAAAGGTAAGGAAAAGTACTGTTTGTTTTAAAACAAGAGCCCATCCTTCACATTCAGGCTGTAGCCTGGAGTGGGTATCGTACTGCCAAATTATAAGAGCCTGTAATGGAAATGCTGACAGACCTTCAGCACCACGGCACTCACAGCCCCTCTATAAATAGACTGCAAATGCTTGGTATGTGAGATGGGTTCAAGTAGCCACTTGACAGACTCTGGCAATTTGACCAATGATTATTTCAGAAAACAAGCACAGATGAGATCTGCTCATCTTTGTAGTAGTCATTCTTGCAGGTGGTTTGGGTGCGTATCCTCCCAATTCTCCAGTGCCAGATACAATGCATTAAGGATGCTGTTCTGGCAGGTACAATGCTGCCTCTCCAACAAAGCTGTAATATGACCTACTTTGCTCAGTCTAGTACTATTCAATAATAAGTGGCCTCTATTGGGTTTCTACATGTAGACAACATCAAACACGTTTCACTGAAACATTTAGATATTGATTTTACTCAGTCTGGAAACTTCAAAGTGGGTTCTTTCCATGTCATCTTGAAAATGCATCCTCTTGCCCCCATGCTATAGATTCTGTGTTAGTGCACGTGCATGTGGACTCCCTCAGCTGCTAGTCATCCCTCTGCTCTTTGTTCCTAAATTAAGGGCAATTGCTGTGTTCCTTTATCTCCTAATGGCAATAACTACTTCGTACAGTAACATCAGAGCTGTCTCTGCTGCTTGGCTTCCTTTCAGTTACCCAGCCATGCCTGGGTTTTAACCAGAATGCAAAAGAATGCACTGATCATAAACAGGAGCACTGGAGGTACTGGAGGATTGTTTAAAGTTTGTGAACCTGTTTCTTGAGCTTCAGGGAATGTGTTAAGTTTTTATCATGCATTTGCTAATTCCATCATGTGTTCTGGGGCTCTGTCTCCAACTAAAAACTCCATGGAGACTTGTTTAGGTTCTCCACCTATTGGAATTGTACTGTTGGTTTCTTTTCTTTCTGTTTTCTTGCTTTTATCTTAAGATCTTGATCACCCAGGTAGAGACCTGAGCGCCGAAAGCATCCTGTTAAGAGCTGAAAAGAAAGAGAAAGGGCCATTAGATACACTTTCAGTGGGGGACTTAAAGGCTGAGATGAGTCAGATTTCCAAGGACAAGGTGATACTCTTTGTTCTGAAGTCCTTGTGGTAATTTCAAGTGTGGGAAAAGTGTTCCCTTCCTGACCCAGTTTGTTACATTGTTTTTCTGCTCATAATTACACCTCTGCCACTATTTCATCCAAAGCCGGCTGCATCCTGAGTCAGCCTCATGCAGAAAGTGGTAGAGGGCCCTTAGTCTTGAGGTATGAGTGTTTAAATGAGCTGCCCTGATAAGCTCTCCTGCAGCAGGAGAGACCACTGGCATCAGAGGGGACCGATGAAATGGAGCCCTACCTAGGCATGGTCCCTGTTCTTGCCATGTATTTGGGATTGGAAAAAAATCTTTTCCTGCTCAGAGTCAGGAGGTGCTGGTGTCCTCTGCACTCTGCCAGAGCAGCACAGACCAGATTCCTGCCCTCCTTATCTATGAGCCGATGCATGTGTCCAAGTGAAACATCCACGTCTCATCCTCAGATACACTCTTCAAATTGCACGTGGTATTTAATCAGGAAAAAAAGCAGCAAGTAGATGTTCTCATTTAGGGTCTTTTTGGATGG
Organism: Spizella passerina; assembly: GCA_013401375.1. NCBI lineage: Eukaryota > Metazoa > Chordata > Aves > Passeriformes > Passerellidae > Spizella > Spizella passerina. Next base: position 16,077 of record WBNQ01031042.1, on the reverse strand, counting down.
ACTGTCTTTATGTAATCTATCATTGTGGTGTGCTGTGT
>WBNQ01031042.1:0-16016 GCA_013401375.1 Spizella passerina | reverse complement strand
TATTATTATTATTATTATGTCTACAGTAGCATCATTAGGTCAATGGCAGTTATTCTCTTCTAGAAAATTATGAGTTAAGAGCACCACAGCAAATGAAAATCAACAAGTGCCTGAAGCAAAGGAGCAGCAACACTCTACAGCAGAAGGTCAGCTCTCTTTCAAGCACTGCTTTTTCAAACTTTTGCCTCTTGATTGGCACAAATGAGTGTTCTTGACCAAGTGCCACTTACTCTGTAATCTTTCCTCCTAAAAACTTTGGTAAGAAAAACCACATCACTTATATTCACAGCAATTATTTCCTGGGAATGTCATTTGTTTGAAAGGCTGAACACAGAAGATGACATCATATTCCAGCAATACTTGAGGACATTTGAAGCAAAGCTAATCACATGGGGCACTTAATGAGGAAATCATTTCATCTGGGAAGCACAGACAGGGTGGACAGTGGCACTACCCAGCACCAGAGCCCTTCACAGCACCTGGGGCTCCTGGTGCTTCCCTCAGCTTTCTGTCCAGCCTGCAATAGACAGGCTCTCTGGGACCCTGGGCTTTGCACAGATGCTGCTTTGGGTATTTCTGTGGCTTGGTAATGCCAAATGTCACCTGCTCAGTCAGCACTGCAGAGCTGAATCTCACCACGGCTTTGGTGACAGTAGATGGTTAAGCAGGAAAAAGTGCCAAAGGAAGAAAGGATGGGGTTGTTGTTTTAAGTCTGAATCCTTACAGTGATGGAGAGCACTTTCAGCACATATTACCAAAAAAAAAAACCAAAAAAAAACCACAAGCAAATCAGGACAATTTGATACTGCTGAAGTCAAAAGCTTCTGCTGTTACATTCCTTTACACATCAGAAATACTTATTAACAATTGCATGTTTCTTTCAAAGGAGCACATACAATCCACTGTGGTGTAAAGAAGGTGGAGGAAGCCCTGACAGAGAATAAAGATGAGCTACAAAACCCATAGTAAAGGAATGCCTCAGTGGAGATCACTTTTCTGCATCATTCCTGCTTTCCCTGGAGCTAAGCACAGTGCTGCACTTAACTGGGACCAGATCCTGTTCATTTTTTCAAGGCCTGTCATCTTCAGTTTCGCTCTTTGTACACAGCAATTGGGATTCTATCCTACATGTTAAAATAAGGATATTAGCTAGCAGAGAGAATCCCTTCCCAAGCCGTGAGACAGTGATGGAGTCTGCTTTATGAATGCTAAAAGAGAGCGTGCAGTGTCTGGAAAACACTACACTGACCTGCGGGGTTTGAAACCTGCCTATAAAGTTCTCATTTAGCTGAGATGCTCTCAGAGTGGATAAGCCAAACTATGCTCTTCCTAAGTGTCTGCTAATAACCTTAATGGAGTGCAAAAGCATAGAGAAGCACCTAAAGGGATTTAAAAGCAGAGAGAGCGGGAAGAGCAGTAATGTCACTTCGTACATAAAATCTCACACCCCAAATAACAGAGGTGCTGAGGTAGGCAGAAACCTCTGGAGATTGTCTCATCTCTATCTTAAAATGAAACACTCTGATCTCCACATTCACATTCATTTAAAATGGGACACAGATATCACATCACTATCATTTGACCAAACACTGTGGAGGGCCAAAAGCATTGTCAGGAAAGAGGAGGTTGCAATCATAGGATGAGATCTGCAAACATGTCTGAGAGTGCTGCCATACCCGAGGCTAAATCCGCTCCAGTCTCAGTGCTGCCTGACTTAGTGGTTCGGATCTATAGGAATCGTAGCCACAGGGCAGGAACCCACATTCCCCACAGGCTGAGTGCAGGGCATGAAAAGCCAAACATGAGCTCTTGAAACACTGGCAGGGTGAGCAGGGAGTGAAAGTAGGTGGCCATTAGCACCCAGAGCAGACTGGGCAAAGCCCCTCTAAGACAGCTATGTTCTTTGCTCCTTTCTGAATTCTCGCTCGCAGCTGGCTTCCAAAATTTGCAGAGTCATTTTGTATAGGATGCAAAGAGCCTTCCTGCTGTGTCCCAGCTTGGTCTGCCCGTCAGTGCACAGCCACAGCACCAGCTGGGAAAGCACCTGTGCTGACAGCCCCGTGCATTTGACGTGAGCAGGTTACAGGCTGGTTACACAGGCTGCCCATGCTATCAACAATTTGAATGATTCTTCCTCTTTTGAGGACGTTCCAGCTGTAATGGCCATTCCCTGCTGGGGGAGTCAGGATCCCACGGAATGCAAGCCTTCCAGGTGGTTTCTCCAAGGCAGCACAATAGTTAAGCTCGGNTTGCAGCCAGAATCTGTGGGGATGTCTCAGCAGCAGTTGGGGTGGGGGAAGTGTGGAAGCAGCAGAAAAGTGCATCTGGCTGGGCCAGCCCCTTTCCTTCAAGCGGCACGGCCAAGCTTTGAAAGACAGAGAACAAAAGGCAGACTGGTGAGCAGGGGAAGAAAGTGCTGGAAAGGAATTTGTTGCTGCAGGAAGCTCAATGGTTTGTCATAAACAGACTGCAGTTCTGTTGTTTCCATGTTAAACCCTAGAAAGGGGCAGCTCCAGCACACAGGGGATTGTCTGGTGCAAAACCAATGGAGGTTTGAAAAGAACGAAAAGCAATTTGAGTTTCCCAGCTATAGTAAAAAATAATAATAAGCTTTTTTCCCTTTTCTTCTCCTTCCAGAAATTCCCTGGTTTCATCTTTTTAAGTCTTAAACATTGATTTAATTCCAGGCTTGCCTTTAAGGAACAAGAAAACATGTTGCAGGCCTTCTAGATCCCAAATCTACGGCAACACTTCCAATTTTCATTACCAGAAATAGCAAAAGGAAATCAAAAGCAGGTGTGGGAAGGCTTCTCTAAATGATGCCAGGGCTGTCCTTTAACCTTTACTGGAGGCAAACACACATCTATGCATGCCAGGCAGCCTTACTGCATAGTTCCCTTACAGTTACAAAAACCTGACAAAAGCAAACAAACACACTCAAGTTTTTCCAAGCATGTTTGCTGACAGCCCTTGCCACCAAAATATTTCACTGACCTTTGACAAAGACAGTAAATAAGGTTTGCTAGGCTGTAGGGAGATAAAAAATCAGGGCATTGGGGATCTCAGAGTTAAACAAGGAAAGGGTAGCATGAAAACAACTTTGGAGATCAGTAGGAAGAAAAATAGGCATCTCATTTATCTCTTGATCACACCATGCCCTTGTTTTGTTGCATATATTTGCGGTACTTTCTTCAAGTTACTTAAGATGACTTTGGTTTGATCCTGCCAGATGCTGAGCAACAAGCCACAGCCACACTCAGCAGTTTGCAGAGATGGAGCCGAGATTAGTCCCAGATTATCTTGGTGCAGCCTGCGAAAGCCAGTCATTCTGTTTTTCATTTCTGTGGCAAAACTGCAAGATCCTGGAATTTGTTCTTTCTCCTCCTATATACCATTCAGTGAAGCAAGAATTAATGCCCCGGAGCTAGCTGTACACTGCCAACTCAAGCCTTTAAAATGAACACAAAAATCACAGCCCAGCCTGAACAGGGAAATGTAAGGCTGAACCTGGCCCCAGCGACAGCGGCTGCTGGAAAGGCCCCTGGAGGCAGCTCCAGCTCTGTAATAACCTACGTAAACAGGGATGGTGTTCTTTTCTTTTTTTCATCCTCCGCTTTGCTTCAGTGGAAAGGGGTGGAAAAATAACTCACTTGCGTACACAGTCATTTAGGCCCAGTCATGATTCCCTTAGAGCCTGTGCCAATGGATTTTAGTCATTTTCTGGCAAAGGTTTCCCTTTTAACCACAAATACTGAATAGTTATTGGGTGAGTCACTGCCTTGAGTAATCTAATTCTTTGACCAGTACATGCTTGCTTCCTGTGCCGCAGAATATCTTTCTTCACTAGGATATTTTAACCTGTGCCTTTGTTCAGGGATTTTCCTTCCTGCAGTGCCCAGCGTTGCAGGTTTGGGAGACCAGAGGCGCTCAGAGTTCAGCTTCCAGGGCAATTCCTGCTGCAGATCCCTGGCTGCCTCAGGGCTGACAAAGGCACTATGGCCTACTGGCCTCCCTCACTTCAAATCCAGCCTGTGCTGTCCTGGGAAAGTGGCAACCTCAGGCTTAGAAGGTAATTTTTAAGACAGAGGGACTTTACTCAGCAGCTCTGGTCATAGCTGGAGGTATCATATGGTTCTATGCAGCTTTGCCAGCAGATTGTAAAACAGCCAAACCTGCAACATTTGCCTTGTGCCAGTGTCCCAGCCAGCCCCTCGGACCAGAGCAGTGCCCTAGGGCTGATCCCACTGACTTTAGGAAGGGAATGTGAATAACAACTGCATGGGATGGTGTTGGTGCAAACCACAGCAGCTGGTGTTGGTACCAGCTTTTGCAAGGGTTCTGACCTGTTTTCCCTTTCTCATGTACTAGCTCTGTAAGAAAATATACTGCTTAAAAAATCACACTGGTTTAGAAACACTACAGGAGAAAAATATTTCTTTTCACCTTTAGAAAATGCAATGTTTCAGGAGAATTTAAATGCTCAAGAATTATATTGTGGTGAGTGTTCACAAGACATCTTTTGAAGAATGTTAAAATCTTTTCTAGCCTTTTCTTTCATGTTTGCAGCTTTCTGTTTCATTTCCTATTTATGGGGGTCCATGCCTTCCTCAGGGCATCTTCTGGCCACTATTTACTGAAAGCTTTTTCTCTTCAGGGGAGGAAAAGAAAAGAGAGGCAGAAAGAAGGGAGGATTAAATTATACTCTGATATTTTCATGACAAGAAAAGCAGACTATAATAAAAGTACTCTAATATAAATTTATGATCCCAGTATAAAAATCTCAGAGTAAGATGTCTTTGTGCATTTATGTACATATAAGCACTGCTGAAAAACAGAGCAGATCCAACTGTGGCTATGTCTGATAGCCTGTATGTCTGCTAGAACCATTAGATTCTCTCCTGACCTGATTTATATGAACACAGAATTACTAGAAGAAAACAGAGCTGTTGAAAACACCCCTGAAGAACCCTGGCTGTGCCAGCACTCTCCACAACATGCCAGTCAATGGAGCCCAAGAAAAAACCTATTTTGTACCTTTTTCTAGAGCTGGGACTAGGTGTTTCAATGTTTGATGTGAGACCAACATGACATGTTGCTGTCTCTGCTCTCATTGTCCTCCTGTCAGCCGACATTTTTCCATCATTACTGTAGAAGCACAGCAAATTGGACTGGAAAGGACAGGATGATATCACCCACTCCAATTCTTCTCAGTCTTGGGTACATCAGGAAGAGCACTGCCAGCAGGTTGAGGGAGGTGATCCTGCGCCTCTACTCAGCCCTGGTGAGGCCACATCTGGAGTGCTGTGTCCAGCTCTGAATTCCTGAGTACGAGACCTGGAGCTCCTGAAGCAGGTCCAGCAGGGGCTACAAAGGTGATTGAGACACTGAAGCATCTTTTGTATGAGGAAAGGCTGAGAGAACTGGGCCTGTTCAGCCTCATCGCAGTACATGAGATGAGACAACTAAAATGGGACCTCACCAGTGTTTGTAGGTGTCTGAAAGGAGGGTGTCAGAGGTTGTAGCCAGGCTTTTCTTGGTGATGCTGAGCAATAGTACAAGAGGCAACAGGCAGAAACTGATGGGCAGGAAGTTCCATCTGAACACGAGGAAGAACTTCACACTGGAACAAGAAGATCACACACTGGAACAGATTGGCCAGAGACATTGTGGAGTGTCCCTCACTGGAGATATTTAGGAACAATCTGGATGCAATCCTATGCCATGTGCTCTAGGATAACCCTGAGTGAGCAGCAAGGTTAAATCAGATGTCCCACTATGGTCTCTTCAAACCTTATCTATACTCTGATTCCTTGAACTGTGGGCCTTTAAATGTTTCCTGTGTTGGCAAGGTCTTCTGAGGTTAGGAGGTGGCATGGGTGAACCCATGTGGCTTTTGAGCTTAACCTGATATCATACCTGAAGCAAACCATCACCAAAATGAGTAGTCCTTCACCTCATCATCATCCCCATGCATTGCTCATGTTCTCTTTCCTCCAGGGTGCTGGCATTCCTATGATTCTTCAGTACAGGAGTTGAACAAGCAGGGAGCAGCACACCTTTTCTTCTGGGGTTAGTTTTCCCATGGCTTTCTGCCCTGGCCAGGTCACAGTAGGGTCAGGCCAGCCAAACAGAGATGGTAGCAGTGAAGGAAGCTGTGGAACGACAAAGAGCCAGAGACAGCAGGGCTTTTCAAAGACATTGGCTGTATCAGTTTGGTTATTATAAAACTGAGCTTTGGCTTGCATGGACGTCCCTCAGGCCAGCTTGTGAAAACCACTGTGCTTCCTGGTCTGAATCAGAGACATTCATGCTTTACAGATAGTTGTCAAACCTTTTCCTTAATTTACCTAGACTTCCATGCATGAAGTTTATCTTAAAAGTTATCTTAGTTTTGCTCCTTAGCATTCATTGTAACAAGAAGAATTTTTGTCCTGTATATAAACCTTATATAGCCTCAATAATATGAGGAATACAAGGTCTAAAAACTTAATTTGAGCCTTGGGACTCCCAGGCACAGGCCCAGTGCAGGAGAAATATCAATTTCCTGCAATGTCTGTGGCCACCACTGCAGACAGAAAGCAATCTGGTGGTAATGTTCCAATGTCCCCAACAGCAAACTTCTCCCCCTGATGCAGAGCCCTGAGTTACCAACCTGGCTCTCAACCCTTCATGCCACCCAAGAGCTGCATCCTTTCTAATCCTTCCTCCATCACAGCTTTGGCTGATCTCAGGTGTGGGGCTCAGCCTCCTCCCTCCCAAAGCCAGAAACAATTGCATCACCATAGAAAATCTGACAGCAGTTTGCTAAAGATGTATCATTCAGAAAAGCAACTGATCTCGTTCTAATGACACGAAGCAGTGTCAAAGCCATCACCATTGTGGTAAGCTGTTTCAATATCTATTTACCACCACTGCTAGGAAAGTGCTTCTATTTCAAGGTTGAATTCATTTAACTTCAGCTTACAGATATTGGATCTTGTTATGTTTTTATATATGGCATTAAAATATCACCCTAGGTCTCATTTCTCTGTGTAAATATCTATAAATACAGATCATGTCACCTCTCTGCCTGCATAAGTCTTGTCTTTGGGGCTTGCCTTCCAGCCCTTGGGTCATCTCTGTAGCTGTCCTTTGAATTTCCTGCAGTATTTCACATCTTCCTTGAAGCATGAAAATGAGAAGTGGACAAAGTATAGTAATAGCTGTCATTAATTCAAAATCACTTTCCTTTTTTTACTTCATATTCCTTTATTATACATCTATGGGTTGCATTGGCCAATGGTTTGGTAATTATTTGCAATGACCCCCATGTCCTTCTGTTCAATACCACTTTCCAAGAAAAGGTTCTTCATTTTGTGCAAATTTTTCTATCATAAGATAATGTGGTATGAAGTCAAATGGTTTTGAGAAGTATAAACATAGATATTGATGCAGCTCTGTGGACCAGTAATCCTATCAAAAAAGGGCAAGAGGTTTGTGCGATGAGACATGCTACACCTGAAACTACACTGACTATAGTTTGCAATAATTTTGGATGTAACTTGGTTTATTGTTTGTAGAGTCGTGAATTCAGTCCTCTAATACTTTGACCAGGGTCTCATACTTCCCTGCATGACACTGCTTGCCCCCTGCCTACATCTCCAGGTTTTTCAGTCTCTGAGCCCCTTGACTCACTCCTTTCATCCTCTTGGCTATGGGTAATCTGAATAGGCTGATTTAAATTTTTGATCTTTAGCACATGCTGTTTCATGCACCTTTTTCTGTACTTCAGAGGTTTCTACTCCTGGCTCTAACTTCATCTGAGCTGGATATATCCTCCTGCTCCACCCCACCTACAACACAAAAATCTCTTTGAAAAATGTCTGCCTTTTTGAGATCAAATTCACACACCTGCAAGCAGCAGTGGAGCTTTAGGTGACCCATAAATGTTTTCCTTAAGATGACAAAGACACCTTCTTATTGCCTTTAGCCATTTAGTCCCAAGCTAGGTGAGTGACTCCTTCAGATTCCCCCATCACTGGGCATTATTTACAGTTATTAGATTCACTGTCCATCCACCCTTTCAGCCTGGAAATCTTTCCGGCAGTTCCTCTTCCCCATGTGACTGCAGAACCAAGGCTGAGGGATGCCAATAGGACAGCACAAAAAAAAATCCTCAGTTTGAGGTAATGGTTCCCATTTTACAAATCAGTCATGTCACCAAGAAGCTTGAATTTCTGGAAAACTCTCCCTTTTGAAGTCTCAAATACGTGTGATAGATGTTGGTACTTTCTTTACAAGGTCGATGAAACCAGACTGATTTCATTGGTGCAGGCACAGGTGCCAATTTTTAGGTCAGTGATGATCTCATCTTCTTCAAGCAGAATGAGAACCAGTATGCAGAGTTGTCATATGTTCTCTGATACCCGCACGGCTACTGCAGCACCAAGGTCAATACTAATTTAATCTGCTTTTGTGACTGCAGTGAAGCCACAGCACTTCTGCATTAAGAAATCATTCGTCATTTCTGGAAACTCAGGAAATGCTGCTGCTGGCCAAGGGAGTCTAGTCAGGGTGCACCAAGAGAAAGGGGTGTGTGATAGTGCAGTTTTACTGCACATTATAAAGAAAGATTAAGAGCATGAAAGATAAGATGCACTTTAATAAATGCTCACTAACACCAACATGTCTTTAATTCATTGCTTGAAAGTGTAGCCTATAACCTTTGAGAGAGGCTGGATAGGATCTGTAATGGTTTAAAAAGTACCAATGTTCTTAATGGACAGTGCCTTGGGTGAAGCTGATGTCACTGGTGCAGATTTCCACCACATATATCAACCTGGGATGCCTGACATCAGTGTTCTCTATTATTGTGATGTTGTCCTTCATTTCTGGAAAGCAGAAAACTGCTGTGGGACACACCTCTTCCTCCAAGAGCCATATGCACTTCGGATTGATGGCTCTCTGCATCTTCTGTCTTCACTGGGACCAGCTGGGAAGCCCTTATGGGCTTTTCTGAGCTTTCTCTGGCTTTAGACAAGCAGGATCTCTCAGTTTCCCACTCCATCCCCTGTGTGTCCCCTCTTCCATTTGGTTCTTGCAGGTTCTTGGTTCAAATGTCTGATTCAGCACGTGGTGGTGACTCGATACCGCCAGATGTGACGATAGCATTCCGGTTCTCCTGCTTCTGATCATGACAAATTGCCAGCCTCTTTCTTTGTTTCTTGTGTTCCCTGGGCAACCTATCTCCTTTGCCAAAGCTTAAAGGATTTGCAATAATACCAGCCAGATCAAGGAAACTTCAACACAGGGTTCATGTTTCCAATCTTTTGTGAGATCATCAGCTTTTTCTTTAACTTCTCTCTGTAGATCTTGTCACTCCCACTTCAAGATGACCACAGGTAAGACACAAATATGATATGCTAGAGATAGAAAGAGCTGGTAGTGCTCTTCCCATCCTGATCACTGCATTTATAGAAGAAAGCTCTCAAACTGCCTATACTCCAAAACCTATTCCTATACCTAAAACCTCCTATATGAGATGTCCTGTCCAAACTTTATCTTTTTTCAAGAGTTATTGTTTCAAATAGACACTTCCACATTTTGAGTATAAGTGCTTCTATTTCTAAAAGATATACAAGAAGTCTAAGCAGCGTTTGGCAATAATATAGAGTGAGAAACTGATACTATTAAGGTTCTATTTAAAAAAAGTTTTGTAAGGGATTAAAAGATAATTACAATGAGGATTAAGAAAAGAAATAGTATTTTTTTTCTTCTTTTTAAAAATTCAATGCTTAATTCTCCAGAAAGAATAAAAAATACTGACAAAAGACATTTATACTATATATAAGCTTTGCTATGAAAAATATGCCTACCTTATTTTAATGGTATTTCAGCTTTTGTTCTGGAGCTTTCAGTTTGTTTTTTTTAACTACAAAGACAAGCTTTCTATTGTTGTTTAGCACACAAATGTACTTTATGTCATTATGATCCACAAACCAAAGAACTGACAAAGCTGGGTCTTTGACTGTACAATAACTGGAAAGCTTTGTGGGCCCTGTTCTGCTCTTACAGCTTAATCAGTGCAGTAATAGGATCTAATTCTGCTCCCATTCAAGTCAACTGGATTTTCACTGTTAACTTCTATGAGAGTAAGGTCAGAAAATATATTGCATGGAATTAAATACCTGACAGGTCAGGTGTTTTCTTTTTTCTTTTTTTTTTCTTAAAGGGGTAATTCTTCACACCGAATTGCTGGGAGCTACAGTGGAAATGGAGAATGAGTTGCTTCAACCTTTACTGGCAGTGCCGTGGTTTTGATCTGTATTACAAAGGATCACTGAACATGAAGAGGCCTGGTGGCTTTGAAAACCAGCCCCAGAGTGGCTGTGAACATATTTTGCCCCACATCCCACCCACTCTCAGTCCATACAGCTGCCTCACAAACAGTTTACACTTGGACTGTTTGGATGCACCTGGGAGCATCCTAGCCCACAGAGCAGGCTCAGGCAAGCACAATCCCTGCAGCTGCTGTGGAGAACACACCTTGGGCCCAGGCAGACACTGTGCTCACAGACTCCCAGTATGGAAAACAGTCAAGTCTGCTCTTGAGGGTGGTGTTGGCATAGTCAATATTGTCTCTAGAGATTTCTGGGCATCTCTGAGTGCTCTCTGTGACCCAGTTCAGTTTCTGTTGCACTGCTGTTTGCCCATAGCATTACCCTGGTGTGGGTGGAAAGAAAAACATGTTGTCTGCCAGGTACAGCTGTTGGAAAGGGCTAGGCCCTTCCTGCTCTGAGAGGAGCATGCCTGCATACTTACAGGAGAGGCCGTAAGGAGAGGAGTAGAGCTGGGCTCTGCAGCAATTAAGGGCTAAAGCTGCAGCTAGCACAGATCAGCCCTGCTCTAGGGGTGTTGGTGATGCTACCCTGCCTGTGCCAACTGAGGATCTGGCTTCTGGCACCCTTCTCATCTGTCATAAAGGCACAAAACGCAACATAGCAGTGAGCAAAAGAATAACAAATGTTTTTGTTAGCAGCAAGGGTTAGAGAGCTGTATCAGTTTCTTCAATCACTGATGGAGTCCCTGCTGCTGGCCTCATCACCTGCCTGTTTCAGGCAATTTCTTCTCTAGGTTGCCTTAGCCATCTGGTAAGATTACAAACAGAACAAAGCAGCAGCAAAAGAGAAGAAGGAGTAGGGGCAGAGGGAGCTCGTTCATCCTGCCTCCCCCCCATGCCTCCTTTTCATCCTCTGAATGTGTAAATCCTGGCTGTGGCCAAGCTCCTAACAAACTGTGCGTACAGAGGTAGCCAAGACCATTTGATTCAGCTCTATTGGAAATCTGATTTCTCGTTGGTTTTACACAAAGGTCTATTAATTAAGGCTGATAGAGCTTAGTAAAAAAATCTGCTTGGCTAGCAAGGGCACTCTCTCGTTTGCTCACGCTTTTCTTAGATCTTGCCAAGATCTCAAAAATAGAGGGAGCTTAATTACAGTTAGTGGATTAATCTCTAAGGGAAAGAAATTGTAATTAGCTCTTTGAAATGTGCCACTTTTTCTTCTGGGCTTTCAGAGTTTGTCATTGTGTCTGTCTGTCCTTCTGTAGGACTAGAAGAAAGGTAATTCTGCATAGCTTTTATGCTCATTTCTCACCCTAAGCCAGACATGCAAATGGCAGCCTGACTTCATAAACATTTCCAGTTGATTACGAAGAAATTGTTGTTTCCTCAGTTTTTTCTCTTAAGTCCTGCTTGCTGCTTCCCCTGGAGCAATTCCCTGCAGCTGTGGTCACTTTGGGTCCTGCAGCTGTGGCTGCAAAGGGCTTTTGGTGTCTCTTTAGACATGTTTTCCCCTTGATGAGAGGAACAAGGAAAGCCTGGGGTTTGACTGTGCCATTTCGAGCTGCTCATGTGATGGCATGAGTTGTAACCGCCCGTCAGTGATCGATGGGAAGACANCAAAAGACATTTATACTATATATAAGCTTTGCTATGAAAAATATGCCTACCTTATTTTAATGGTATTTCAGCTTTTGTTCTGGAGCTTTCAGTTTGTTTTTTTTAACTACAAAGACAAGCTTTCTATTGTTGTTTAGCACACAAATGTACTTTATGTCATTATGATCCACAAACCAAAGAACTGACAAAGCTGGGTCTTTGACTGTACAATAACTGGAAAGCTTTGTGGGCCCTGTTCTGCTCTTACAGCTTAATCAGTGCAGTAATAGGATCTAATTCTGCTCCCATTCAAGTCAACTGGATTTTCACTGTTAACTTCTATGAGAGTAAGGTCAGAAAATATATTGCATGGAATTAAATACCTGACAGGTCAGGTGTTTTCTTTTTTCTTTTTTTTTTTCTTAAAGGGCTAATTCTTCACACCGAATTGCTGGGAGCTACAGTGGAAATGGAGAATGAGTTGCTTCAACCTTTACTGGCAGTGCCGTGGTTTTGATCTGTATTACAAAGGATCACTGAACATGAAGAGGCCTGGTGGCTTTGAAAACCAGCCCCAGAGTGGCTGTGAACATATTTTGCCCCACATCCCANTTTTTTCTCTTAAGTCCTGCTTGCTGCTTCCCCTGGAGCAATTCCCTGAAGCTGTGGTCACTTTGGGTCCTGCAGCTGTGGCTGCAAAGGGCTTTTGGTGTCTCTTTAGACATGTTTTCCCCTTGATGAGAGGAACAAGGAAAGCCTGGGGTTTGACTGTGCCATTTCGAGCTGCTCATGTGATGGCATGAGTTGTAACCGCCCGTCAGTGATCGATGGGAAGACAATAAACCCCGTGCCTCCTACTCTATCATTTATGTTCATGTTCAAGTAGGTTTGAAGGTGAACAGGGGTGCTGGGGAGAAAATCTAAAGCCAGAACAAGGCATTGCAAGAGATTTCAGTGAATTCCCATTTCTCACGCATGGGAATTAGGCACAGGTTTAAAAATCACCTTGATAAATGAGAACGTGTCCAGCAAAGACACACGAAGCACTCTGATTTATAACAGTCATTGCATGCAGTCATGTTCCTGATACACAGTGCCTTTGCTGTTGACTTTGCATATATGTAAGCTGATTTTCCAGACATGTACATTGGGGTACATCACACTTTAGCACTTGAGACCAAGCCCTTTATGTGTACACACTGGCAGTGTATCAAGGAGAAGAATAAAAAGAGAAAATTAAACACTGTCCTATGGGGGAGCGAGCATGGAAGGATCCTTCAAGATGTATATCCCTTAATCCTTCTGCCTAGTATTTCATCATTCCTCAACAGTGCTGTAAAGCTATCCCTTCATTAAAACTCTCAGTCCTAGGGAAGGTGACCCAAACTCCCCTTCCATCCATTTGAATCTTGCTCTGACAGCCGGTGACTAGTTAATTATTAATATGAAATATTTGATGGTACATACAGCAGCTGAACCCAGTTTAATGTATGCTCAGGGCGACTCTATGAAGCTGAAATCAGCCATTCTGATGCTTTGGATTTTTCTACTGAAGTTTTGCCTTTTGCTTCCTCTTTTACTTCCCTGTCTTTCTTTCTTGTGCCTTTGTGCCTTCATGCTGAGTGTCTTCTTTCATCTCAGCAATGAACTTACAGGTCTGCATTTCAATTCTATTCCTTTATGCACTGATCAGGCTTAATGGAAAAAATAGGAAACAGGACACAAGCCCTGGCTTCATCCAATCCCCAGAAACCCTATTTCTTTCTTACATCTGAGATGTTCAGCCAGTCCAGCAATCCACACTTTGAAGCACTGCCCATCTCTGCATACCCATGGAGTCTGAGCTGTGCTAGTAGCCTCAACTGCTAAGTGAAGTCACATCACCCAGAGTTAAACATGTGCTACGTGTGATAAATACAAGCTTCAGAAGACTTATCTTCTGTCTTAGGGCATGCTTTTGGGATGCAAATCTCCTCTTTAGAATGATTTGCCCACTGTGAGATTATGATTTGCTACCTGCATGCTTTGCCCACACACAAACACATTGCCAAGGTCATAAGTACCTGCCCACCCTGGGGTGTGGCCACCATTACAGAATCTGCTGCTTTACTATCTAAAACAGAGGGATATCATCTGTTTCACTGCCATGCAAGCTCTTCAGCACTGATTTTTCAAAATAGTTTTCCTTTATTGGGTCAGGTCACATTTGGCTACACCACTTTGGTCCTTTTGTTTGGGCAGCATCTTCTTTGCTGATCAAGAGAATCCACTCTGGTTAATGTTCCCCACCCTCACCCACCCACCCCCACTTGCAGCAAATATTTTTATCCACCTCCTTGCATTTTGCCCTTTTGAGAGTCATGAGCCATGATAATACACAAAGGCTGGGCCAACACAGTCCGGAATCCAGGCTTACCCTGGAGAAAATCCCTCTCCTGACTGGCAGGAGCAAATTCCAAAGCACTCCAATATTATTTCCCTCTTAACATGAGAGTCAGCTCCGTTAAAGCCTCTCTGAAAACGTGGCCATCAGACCATTCAAGAAAATAGAAATCAGCACTGCTATGTCCAAATAGTGCTAATATCAAGTATAGCAAAGACACTGGAACTTGGCAAAGCCTGATTGTCTGTTCATGCTTACTTACTATACCTCCAGTCCTCATTTTATGATCCCCAGAATACACACAGTAGTTATATGCTTATTATATTACATCCATCCCTCTCTAGGGAAAATGTGAGCATGTATTTAACCAATATTCTGTTGCCTGCTGTAATTCCAGTTCACGTGAGGGACTTAGCAAGCAGCACACAGCAGAAGCAACAAGCCCCGTTCCTTGNCTGCCTGCAAATAATTTTCAAACACGTGAGCCATGCAGGAAGAGCACAGTGATTCAAAGAAAATTGTTTGTCCTCATCCTAAAGGAAAAACAGTCAGTCTCATTGGTGTTGGACACATTCAGGAGAATGATCTAGTTTAAAGACATGTCAGTGGTATGTAACAATGGAAAATTTAGATGCATGTTAGTCATCTCACAGATAAGATTATCTCCTTTGAAAGCATATGTTTCTGCAGCTGGATAATCATAGTGAAAGGATAATCAATAAAATGAGAAGAAATTCAACAACCTGCTTTTTATTCTCTTAGGGATCTCACTTTCAAAAACAATTACCTCTCTGTTATCTGTGACACCTCCTTTGTTCCTCACAGTAGGTGCCTAACACTAAATCAAAACCGAAACCCATATCTAATCAAAGATAATAGGAAATTTAAAAGATTTCCTTATCAGTTCCAAACACATATGACATCAGGTAGTAGTTATCTCGGATTAGGAAGCTTTCTGGGTGTGAGTTGCAGATAGAATTTACCTCATATCTCTCCAGCTTTGGTGACAAACATGGCACTGAAGAATAAAGCAACATTCTCAGGTTGTAATACACTGGAAATCTATGGGAAATGGATTCTCCATGCCTATAGCCTTGTGTGGTCATTTATGGTCCATGGGGAATATAAAATGCAACCAGTTATATGTGAAGCACTTTATTCACACCATTAGTGGGTGTAATTGACTGTGTAAGGTACCTGGCAGTGCAAAGTCAAGCTCATGTATGTTTTAATCTTTAAAAGAATCCCAGTGATAGAAAAGTTGTACATTTTCTCTATTCAAGCTTTCATTTTATACAGTTAGGATATCTATCATTCCCTCTCTTGGGTCTTTTCTTCCTTGATGTAATAAGAAAAAATGGGGTTTCATTTTTTTTTTTCCTTTACTGATATATTATCCTTAAAAATATCTCAGACTTTGTTATGACTTCACAAAAAAACTGGTCATTGATATTTCTCTGACTAGGAACAGTGCTTGTCTTTATAGCAGGTTCACTGGCTGGAGAAATGTCTCACTAAACTCATCACAAGCAGAGTTAGAATTCATTGATTTACTCATTTTCCCCTGTGCTCATCACTTTAACAGCTGAGCATTTCATAACTTTTGAATGGATTTGTCTCTGAAATAGATTGGTGAGGTAAAGAAATTTTATTTACTTTCATTTTAGTGGTGAAGAACTGAGGCAATGAGAGACTAAGTGACTTGTCACAGGTCAC
>WBNQ01031041.1:0-23411 GCA_013401375.1 Spizella passerina | reverse complement strand
GTTTCAAACACAGATGTCACTACTCATTTCAGAGTAGTTTGATTTCAGTTTACACAATGTCTAGTCTCTCTGGTGACTGCTACTTGATATTAATTCAGAGCAAAATTGCATGTCACTCTACTGTCTGTTCTTTGCTGCAGCATGCCAGTCTGAATTCGGCTGTATTTCTGTGGCAGGTAAGTCCTGTTTACCTATATCTCCATGGATTTGTGATACCTAATTACTGCTTTAAAACCTTTCCTACATCACTGATTAAAAAAAAAAAAACAAAAAAAACCACTTCAGCCCTCCTAAGAACCATAATCCAGTGCTCCTAATAACATTTTCAATTTGAAAGCCCTACATTTCTTCTGAGTAGAGCTGAACAAGAAAGAAATTATCATTATGCCTGCTTTTTTTGTTTGTTTGTTGGGGGCTTTTTAAGCGTGTAGATAGCCAATTTAGCCATCACTGTAAAACATATCAGACATGAACTCAGTTCCTCCTGATACCAGTCTGATACTAAAATAGGTCTCTCAAAGAAAAAATGTATTCTGTAGGAAGTCTATATATGGACCACAGAATACTTGAAGTCACTGTAATCTGGCTCTTAACAAACTGGAAATAGGCATTTGTATTTTTAATTTTCTATTTTGCATGATGAAACATCTCTGCAGCTGGGCTCCAAAAAGAAAATCCTAAAGTACTTCAAGTGGAATACAAGGAAATCCAAAACTAGATTTTGGCTCTGAAGTTTTACCGGTACTCTAATGCCAGATCTCACAGGCTGCTGGAAGTGCTGACAATTAATTGCTGAGATTTCTGCTGGGCTACTGGGGAAAGGGTGGAAGGAAAAGGAAAAAAACCCATACTTTTCTGGGCTTTACCAGAATGAGGAGCCTTATCAGCAATAGAAAATACTTGTGTGTATCCCAAGAATTCTGTTCATGAAAAGAAATTAGACACCACCACATTGGAGGAACCTTGAGCTGCTCTGTAAGAGACATTTCCAGTCCTTTTTTTTTTTCATTAATTCATCAAGTCCTCAGCTGCTACTTCTTAGAAACATATGCAGTTTCACTTTATGTCTTTCCAAATTCACTAACAGGAGGCTTATTTTTTTATCTCCAGAATCACGAACAGTTGCTTTTCTTTATTAAAAAAAAATCAGTTTTTTCCCATAGCTTGCAGTCATGTGGTTTACTCCAGATTATTATGATCTGTATTTTAATGTCTTACATCAGTAGAAACAGAAAGAAGGTATTTATTAGCACATCTATAATTTGTTCCTATTTAGGAATATAGTCCATGTCTCATTAAAAAAACTGGCTATTTGTCACCAAAAATTTAGAGCCAGAAATGATAATATAAAGATATTTTTCCCAAAAAGTATTTTGGAAAAATAAAATGAGATTTTTGTGTCTTAATTGGATGTTGATTTGAATGAACATAAAATAAAAGAAAATATTTCTTTTTCAAAATCAATTTCCAAGTCTATTTCTTCTAAATATAGAATCATATCTATAAAAAATCACAACCTCATAAATTCAGTTACAAAAAAGTCGGTTAATTTTCTGGGCTGTCACTCTACTTTCTGTTGCACTTCTTGACACATTGAAAGAAACTTTGTTTCTTGAATAAAGCCCATGATGTCAGAGACTTGACTGCCATCCCTGGAGATTTCCCACACTGGCCATTTGTTCTAGCTGTTAAAGACTTTTCCTTAATTTCTGACTTAAGAGCTACCTTTCCTACCTTTAGACCATCATTCCTTGTCATGCCATCTTATCAGACAATATAATTCTTTTAATTCACTTTTATTGTAACTTTGATGGTGTTTATTAACTTGTGATCATGTTTCTCTTGAGTCTTCTCAGTTCTAAACTATAAAATGTTGTTATTTCCCCTATATTTATCATTGGACTGGATTATTCTTGCTGGATCATTGTATTTTCTGACTCCCCCTGCTCAAGCCTGCAGTTTGTCAAGAATCATGCCCAGTGATGCACCAAATTCCTCCACACTGTCCTGGTGCATCAGAAAGGTACACGAGCTTTTCCTTTTGGTTAAAAAAAAAAAAAAAAAAAAAAAAAAAAGAAACCTTACAACCTTACTGAATATTGAATTCAATAGACTCAATACTGAATCTACAGAAGTTCATAATGTTTGGCTGTATTCTCACTTGCTGTCCCCAGGGTGGCAAGAACAGGACGCAGCTCCCAAGGTCCATTTGGCACAGGGCAGGCTCTGCCTGGGGTGTCCTGCCTTGTTTGCCAGCCAGGAACGGGGCACACCAGGGGTGCAGCAGCCTCAGCCCCAGCTCCAGGTGCCCTGAAAAAGTGTGTGGTTATTACTTTATTGCCCTAAAATCACCTTGATTCTACCTTTTGCAGCTTGTTCCATAGAACTTGTTGGTTTTTTGGTATTAAGCTGATCTTGCAATTGGTTTTTGTGTCTCAGTGTTTTCCTTACCAGTTGGTACTGATTTTCAGATAAACCTTCTCCTTTGCTGCAAACAGGACAGGGTACCGGAGGAGACTGGAGGACACAAGACTCAGAAATGAAGTATTGAATTGTGCTGAGCTGGAAACTTCAGTCTCTAAAATCAAAATAAGTGTTTTTAAAAATGTTAATATGAACTGTTAAAGAGGGGTGAGAGATCAAAATCATGCATATCATCATACATATATACCAAAACCATCACTTTTTACAAAAGCTCCAGCTCTATTAAATTACCTTCTACCAAGGCAAAAGAGCTTCACTGAGAATTTTTTTTCTGCTGAGGAGTACCAAACTGGTAGAAAAAAGGATGCAGCAAGTGTTTGGAAAACTATAAAATATACCCTTAACATTTATGGTTGACTAGGTATCTCTGATGTCATCATTGTTAGGACTACAGCATTGTATAGTCATGTAAACTCATTTGAAGAAAAAAAAAACATACAAAGAAGCAAGCCAGAAATGGGAAATGAACAGTGGCAATAAGCAAGAACTGGGCATGTTTCTGAGCATTGTGCTATCTTTGTACCACAATAGATGCTAATTCTGATTCAAGTTACACTTTATTCTGCAAAAGTTCAATCCCTTTTACTTCAGTAATCCTATTTCCCTTCCTAACCCTGTTAAGTTCTTTGATTTTCTATAGACATCTGATTCATGCCCAAGCATTTTGGTCTGGCTGGTGTACACCATATAATATGCTTTTTTACAACTGATGGACAGAAGTCCCTTGCTGAATTAATTTTACAAGATAAGTCAGCTCAGTTTGAGCACAAGGGAATGCTATCATTTGACAAAATCACTTTAGTAAATCCATCTAGCTCATTGGACACCAAATATGGCCTCTTCCCAAAAAAAGGTTTAGATAAGTGGCCTCAATCCCATGATGATGAGCCTAGTGCCTATATACCAGTGGCTACATCTCTCTCTATATCTATCCATATAGTTCCAGTGGCATATTCACAGAATTTTTCCCACCTTCTCATCACCTTTCATTATTGCTTTCTTTTGCTTTTTGTATATTCAGTCGGTAACGGGTTAACACAGCTAACAATGAAATCATGTGGATTTGTGCAAACAGAATAAAAGATTAAGCTGATCACCTTTCCATATATTTCTCTGTGTGTGCCCTATCAAAGATGGATTTTCTGAGGGAAGGAGAAATGTGGAGGTCACATAGAACAACCTCACAGTGCTACGCAGAGGAGGGTGACATTCAGCAATGTGTGGGTATGTATATGTTTGCTCACTGATGTATTTTTTTCTTAAATTTAACTTATTGGAATTGAATTACAGTGACCTTTCTCTAAGTCCTTTCTGACTCTCCTGCGTGTGTAATATATGTGTGTGTGTGTATATATATATACACAGACAGATAAATATTTCAGTTCTAATAACTAGGAGAACAGAATCATAGCCACTTACACAATTCCATTCCATGCCTGTCATTTCAGAATACAAACAGTATGTGTCTTTTTTTATTTTTCCTTTCGTTTTTTTTTTTTTTTTTTTTTTGGAATATGAAACGAGACAGAGGAAACACATTTCCACACTGCCCTCCACTGATAAACTCACTAGGACTGTTATTAGCCAGATTCCATTTGCAGCCTGTGTGGCGTGCTGCTGGGAGAGCTGACAGCCAGAGGAGGTTTGATGGCTTGGGGTCAAACTCTGCTCTGCTACCCAGGAGGAACCTTCCAAGTAAGTCTGGTGACTTTGAAAGAACAGAGTATGTGTCTTGCCACAAAATCCCAATGTGCATCAGGACACAATGTAATCACTGAGCAAAGCATCTCCTTTCAGTGGATATCAAGTTAATGTTTTCTGAGAATATATTTTAGAAAACACTCTCATTTTCAACCATGTTAAGCCAGCTGCAGTGACTGCTAAACCCACTAGAGTCCCAAAAGAAGCCAGCCTGAACTCTCCCTGGCATCAATTCTTATGTTGAAGGCTTTCAAATGTTTCTTTCCTTCTTTCACAGATGTCGGTCTGATTTTCCATTCCCAGTTTTACTATGAAAGCTGAAATAGGAACAAAATTATTGTATAGTTGTTGAATAAAAGAAATTGAAAGAAAAAGCAACACTGCTCTAAGGTCTGATCTGTCTTGAAGTTCTTCTGTTCACTCATTTTTGGCACCATTTCAAACATAAGGAAATAAATGTGAAAGTTCTCTCGCTAGTAAAAATCTCATTTATAGCGTAACCATGCACATGTTTGTTTCTCTACATTTTCTCTTCTATAATTCTTCATTATTCAGCCTAACACTCTCTGTTTAAATACATTTGTTTCAAACAGCAGCAAAACCAGCCCACTACATTATCTTGCATTTCTAGTAGAGTTTTTTCTTTTTCATTTATAGCTTGTTTTCTTTCCATGCCAAGATTTATCTACAGTGCTGCTTGCAATCATTATTATGTGCAAACATCAACATCCCTGTGGGGCACTGTTGTAATGAGGATCAGGAAATTCCACTTAAAAATACTGGAAGGGGAGGAAATGGGAGGTATTAGCACCACATTTTACTTTTAAAGATACTCCTCTACCAGTCAAAGGAAATCAACCAATGTTACTTTTTGTTTCCAAAAATGCATAAAAATTAACTGTTAGTAAAGCTCTTTTTTAAAAAAGGAATACCCAACAGATTTAATTATGAGAGAAGGCTATGACACTTATGGAATAAATATGTCACTATATTCAAACCTTTAATGCATCCTTCCTACACTAGAGATTGCTGAGCTGGCCCCACTGCCACAGAAGAGTCAGAAATTTTATTCTTAATGTCATAATCACAGCAATTAGCACATAGTGTCTGGATTTTGACAGTTCAGGCAGAGACAGAAGAGTCTCTTAAGTATGATCTACTGAGATGGGGGAAAAAAAAGTAAAACAAAAAAATTCACACACAAAACCTCACTCAAAACAGAAGAAAACTCAAACAGAATCAGAGCAATCCTGTAGAGCTTATTGTACATATGCAGAGGGATTGGTTCCTCTAAGTGGCTCAGCTTTGTGACCTGTAGTGTAATCAGTAAACCCTGACTGCCAAACCTAGGCTTAGTAAATTTTTTCAGAAAGAGTTGTTTAAATGCTGAGTTAATTTTCATCATCAAATCAAATACATGCTTGGATGACAAGTTGAAAATTGCTTGCAGTGTCTCTTGTGGGAGAGCAGAAATAGAGCCAGGGGCCACTGAGAAATTTTCCTTTGGCCTTGAGCTGGTAACAGGGAGTAAGTGTTGTTTTGCTCTCTCTTTGGTTTGCTCTTCATTTCACCTGACAAGGTCGATTTTTTAAGGGAAAAGGAAATTGTATTACTAAATATAAAATCTGTTAGAGGTTAAGAAAAAATATCCCTTATTATCTGAATGAGGTAACAATTCCTAATGTTCTATGTTACATCATGAGTGTGATCAGCCATTCCTACTCTGTGTTGTTATTCTGAAGAAAAGAACCTGTACAGGAGCAATTCTGTATTATTAATGCACTTGAAAGTGTTTTAGTTTAAGGGAAATTGAAAGAGATGTGAGTATAAAGGACCATATTGTCTGTTCTATTCCATCCACTTTTTCAGCATCGGGCAGAAATATGGCTATACATCCATTTCTTACTTAAACTTTCTGCAAAAGTTACCTGCTCTGTGTGGACAGCTGTTGGAAGGCTACAATGCTGATGCAAATTCTTACTGGTTAACAAACTTTTAAGGTCTCTTATCAGCTAGTCCAGATCATTTCAGGTCCATGGTTAAAGTATGCTATGCAAAGTCTGCTACAGAGCAGGGAGAGAACATGGGATCTTTTAGTTTTCCTTTTTTATCTCCATCTGGGTACAATGGGGAGAAAGGACCAAGAGACCTGAAACAAAATGGTGTGTCATTAGCCAAGATTTCTTCTCAGTTTTCATCTGTTGCAAAGTACTGCCACTCTTCCAGCTTCTGCTGCTCACTTGGAAAGGACTGAATATAATTTGGCATCATTTAGGGTATATTTTAAAAGGATTTTTTTTTCCTATGGTGGCAAATCCATATAATCAAATGGGTTTTGTGGCTAAAACATTGTCGGCTTTGAAGTTCATGGGTATGGATTTCTTCACCTGACCAGAGAAATGGGAAGATGCTACTCAGCATGTTATAGTGCACAAGTTCTGCATCTCTTCATCATTCAGCAGTTTCAGTTTATGGCAGCTGCAACCCTACTTTCTGTTTAACACAGGACAAAATTTCATTTTCAGTGATCAATACACACATATTCATGAAATAAATTAAATTAGGGGTTGTGGTGAATAAACATCTGATGAACAAACATCTCAGGACAATATATTTAAACTAATTCTGGAAGTAGAGTTAATAAAATTAAAATTTCATCCTCTCCTTTATGTGTGTTTTATTCACCTAGAAGTAGGATTTATGTCACTTAACTGTGTGCCTAGTTTGGACTTGTCATTGTACTTTAACCTGTGGAGAGAAATGAGCACACCCAGAGGGAATTAATCCCATTCTGTATTAGAAATCTATTTCTGGCTATAATGGCCCACACCGAAAATATCTTCACTGCCTAAAGAGCTCTCTATATAATCACCTTAGGCTGAACATGTAATTTTCACACAACTAAAGTTGGGTGAGACATATCCTATTAAAGTGGCAATGAAGTGATGTTCATACCATTTTCTGGGCTAAAACAAAATGGTTATCCACAAAATTCACATGTAGATTTCTGCGTTATCAACAAATAACTTATTTTTAATTAAAGGTTTCATTGGCTGTCAAGGAAGTATCAAGCCACCTTTTTTCATGCTCTCCTCCACTTTGGATGTGTGTAGCCCTCCAGCAGCAACAGCCATTGTTCTGTGACTAGAGTAAATTTATAAAGATTACTGCTCTGGATTCTTAAAATGTAACCTATACACTGAGGAATCATAATAAACAAGATCTGGACTCTTGAAGGATGGCAGGTAACATATTTTTTTTTGTTAAAGGTGGACTTTAATTACCTTCCTGTACCTCCTTTTGTATAGTTGTTATGGACAAAGTCTATAACTCTTGCTTCCAGAAATATAAGCCAAGCAAAATTAAACTCTTAATTTCCCCTTTAGTTCATTTCAGCATCTGTAGAAGTACAAAGTAGTATACAAATCTATTGACTGTTTATTTTTTAAAAAAGTATTCTGCCACTAAACCCTCTAAATAACACAGAGTAATTGCTAGCTGTTAAGAAAATCCAGAGATACATTTTTCAAGTGTTATGCACTTCTGTATGCAAGCAGTGTATGATGGTAGTTCAAGGTACTTTTTTTCTTATTGCTAAACACAAAACAAGCTTCTTTCATTTTCTCTAATCTAGTCTTATATAGAATATCCTCTTAAATGGGACTAACACTATCTGAGATATATTTACATTTTTACCAGAAGATTAAAAATATGATTTGTAAGTCAAAAGATTTTTTTTAATTATCTCAGACAGTGTTTTCCAAAGCCATCCCAGAGAGATCATGATTCTATTTTTATGCCAGGTCCTCTGTCAAATCATTTACACAGTCACTATAAGATTTTGTGCTGAAAATAGAGGCAGCAGTCCTTTTTTGTGTGTGACAGCCACACCAAAAACCTGCTCTTTTTGCTAAAAAATGTGAAATGTTTGTCATGTTATTGGCATGAATGCACCAGTCACCACAGCTCTGCAGAGATAATAACCCAAGATATGAACAGTTCCTTTTTCTGTTATGTTTTTGTGTTACCCCCAGGTGATGTATGAGAGGCAATGCTTCCTGCGTCTGATCTAAATGGTATTTAGAGCTGCTGCAGCAGACATTTAAGATCAAATTGTAATGATTTGTGTTCACATGGCTGGAAATAGCCAGTTTGATTTTTAGTGCATGAGAGAGCCATGGATATGGCAACAAAGAGAAGGAGAGGACAAATAACTGAGGCTTTGAGATTCCTGAAATTAAGTATGGCAGAGAAAGAGTACTCTTTAATGTTTAAAACTGCAAAAACCCCCCAAAACATGATTAGATTGTCATTGTTCCCTTCTGTGCCTTCTTGCACGCTATGTGTCAAAGACTTACTGCAGTGAGAGACTACACCAAGGGCTGAATATCTTCCCTTACTCTTTTAACCTGATGTATCTGCTAAAATACTTACTATGTTAATTCCAGAAGACTGAAAACTCTCAGAAGAATGCTCATGCATATTTCAAGCCTTCTTCTGTCAAGAGGTGCATCCTATCTTCTAAAATTATGTGCCCTGAGCTACAAAAGTGCAATTTCCATTTACTTTGTCTGAGGTGAGTCAAAGGGGTATAATACTCTACAGTGCAGAATGGGCATGCACTGTATGTCATATATTCTTGCCTTTTCATAGAAAAGTGGCACACAGTAAATGTTTTCTGTTGACTCAGGATAGTGAGAGCAAGCTGGATGGCATAAAAAGAGACAACAGTGTGGATGCACACTGCTGAAGCTTGAAGAAACTGATTCAATCAATTCTTTCCTTTTTCCTTTTTTTCCTGCTCATTATGTAAGAAGCAGACATACCACACAGATGAGCACAGTGTGAATGCTTGCATTAATAGGCTTTCCTCAAAGTATGTTTCCAAAAATATTAATTTGCTCAAATTATATAGTGAATAGGGTAAATCACTTTAACAAACTAAAATCCTACAGAGTTTGACTCAAAATCCTATCATAGGGCATATTCACAAGTTTTAAAAGGCACACAATTGGCACGAGTAAAGCAATATCAACTTACACCTGCTGAGCAATAATATGATCTCAAGGGATAAGACATACCTTTGTGTTATCAAATATGAACAGAAAGACACCCCAGTAGAAATCCCTGTGGTCAGTGGAGGCTGAGCACACTTGCAAAGTCTTTTTAATGACTAAAGAACCCTGCAGTTAGAACAATGCCACCATTTTTAATGCTTAAGCAGAAGAGACTATACCAAGTAAAATGTTGTGTCACTAGTGTTTTCCACAAAGTTCATTGTTTATTTGTAGCCATGTGATGCAGGCATCACTGAGTTTAATTCAGATTAGAATTTAATTACTACTTTAGTGTTTACATGCTGTATGAGTTTTAGTCCATAGACATGAAAAGCATTTGAATGTGAAAGAGTTTTGTCACTGTGTCAGATCAAGAACATTTGAAATGTGCACTCCAGTCTTTTGCACCAAATCGAGAAACTGATCATTCTATGAGAGCCTCAGGGAAAGGTAAAGCTATGATCTTTGGGAAACAAAAACATTTTCATTGAGTGCCTTAACGTTAAAGCATAGAAATACATGGAAAAATAGCTTTTCTATTTGAATTTAATAAATTCCAGCAAGCTTCATCTACCTTTCAGATTTTTTTTTTATTTGAAGAATATCTTATACTATTTTAAAAGACACAAAGGCAGATGTGGATGTAAAATATTATTAATATTTCTAATTATTTCATTATTCATGTAATTGGGACATTCCTTAAAGATATTAAATCAAATTACTGACAGTGAGTAAAAGAACCTGGCCTTTGTTTCCTGGGGCCATAAATAAAATCTTCTCCATTTCCAGGTGATTTTTTGGTCACAGCTGGCAGTATCAATGACTTGTTTCAGTTTGAAGATTAAGGATTGCAGGTGGAGACCATGACTTGAAAGCTGAGAACATGTAAGAAGCTTCTTGCATTTCACCACAGCCGATGGTCAATTCAAAATCCTAAATGAGTGTTACAATAATCTAGAGAAAAAAATAAAAATGTTTAAAAATCACTCAATAGGTACAAGAACTAAAAGGATTTCGGTCTGAGATCTGTAGATGGAAAGAAATCGGAAGAGATCAGCAAGAATGCTGACATTTGGCAGAAGCATATCTATGTGAGTGAAATTTCATAGCTAGCAATATTTTTTCAGTATATCATTGTAATGTTTCTTAAGTTCCTTATTGCTCATCATGACAGGGAATATGCATTGTGGCTGGAAGGGCTGAAGAGAAAGGAGACTGCAAGAGGGGTCGTGACTGTCCTTCACCCCACAGTGAGGGACTGCTAGTATCCCCCAGAGAGGGTGCAAGGAAGTTCACACAGACCCACATGTAATGCTTGCAGGAGTGAAGGCCAAAGCTTTTTCCAGAGGAGTAAGGACAGGATAATGCAAATGAAAAGGTGTTTCAATAATGGGAAAAGCTGGAGACATCTTACCACGGGGAGAATTTATTTAAGGATTAATTCTCTCAGCTATTGAAATCTATGTAAGTAGCTGAGAAAATACTCATAAAAGACAAATTCAAATTTCAATTACTAAATTGCTGAAGAAAATTGTAAAAAAGTCATGTGGTGTTCATGCATTATTTCACTACAAAAGGAAAAGAAAATCAGGCAATCAACGACACAGGCTATAGATGGACTGCAAGAGGAAAAAATTGTCAGATTTATAGGCTAAAAGGTGCTAGGAATACAATCTTTGATAGACTGAAATCTAATATACTTGAAAAATTTGGTGAGGGCAGTAAAAAGCTAAGAAAACTTGTGCACTCTTGCAAGGAACAAAACAGAAGAATCTGAATTACTGCCATAGAACATATAAAAATATTTTACAAGCAGCAGACAGATAAGAACAATAAATCATAGCTTCTGAAAGATATTTATTATTAAAGAGGTAGAAATAAAAGGCTGAAAAAACATTAAGTAAATAATGTTCCAGAGAAAAGGGATTGAGCAGATGAAACTATGACAAGTATTGGAAAATCACATAAAAAAAATTATCCAAGGTCTAAAATTAACTTTAAATACTGCTGCTGTCTTAATTCCTATGAAAATTCATTTACATTATGCAGAACATTAAAATAGTCCTGAGAACACAGGGTGAAACACAGATTTCCTGTACTGCACTAGAACATTCAATACTTTCTTGTTCACTTTTTTGTGCGTGTGGTGTGCTCTGAGGATCTCTGACCATTGCTTAGTCCAGGTACTTTGATTATGGAATAGGCACAGTTTTCTCAGACACTGAACTGCTTCTGTGCATAAGAAGAAGTCACAGAAGTTCAGTCATAGAAGTCCTGAGGAACTCTGAAGTTCAAAAAGTTGATGCCAAAAGTGACAAGTTTTGGGGCATAAGCTTTTTCAATTGCTGTGTTGCATGGTCCAGCAACATGTCCTCATTTTACCAAAAATTTATCCTAGATGCCAGAGAAAACTCTCTGAATGTTACCTGGACTCAGCAAGATTTGGAAAACAGTTTGCGTGACTTTCACAAATCTCTTGATTACAACAGAGACATTTCTTATGGGCTTTTAGGTT
The DNA here is from genome assembly GCA_013401375.1 of Spizella passerina. Classification (NCBI taxonomy): domain Eukaryota; kingdom Metazoa; phylum Chordata; class Aves; order Passeriformes; family Passerellidae; genus Spizella; species Spizella passerina. The sequence goes on along the minus strand of WBNQ01031041.1, from coordinate 11,654 downwards.
TCTTATGGGTTCAGACCATCTCTTACTGGTAATATGAGGGAAGCCAGAATACATTACACTTCTGTGTAGGGCTTCTGCCCTGAGCCAATTGACACAGCTTGTGGAGAGGAAGAGTTTGAGATGGAAAGGAGACAAAACAAAACAAATTATTAACAGCACATTTTATTAGACAGGTTAAGGAAATGGGTCTTGTTCCTCAAATATCCTACCTTTCTACTCCTGGCCTACTGCTAATGGAACACCTTGACAATGTATTTTTTTAAATAGAGCTAAGAATGGTATATATTCATGAATTTGGTACTCCTTTCTAAATTCATTTACAAGTGTGTATATACAAATTTGAAGATATGTAAACAACCACATGTTTACCTCAGGTGAAGCTAATAAATATTCAATGTATTTTAGAGCAAAATAACTTTTTCAAGCCAGTGCCACAGCTGAATCTAATCCTTGCTGACAGACTGTATTTTCACAATTATTTTTAAAGGTCTGTTTCTCTTCATTTTATTAGTGCTAAATAAAGTCAAGCCCTAAGGCATCCAATTCCTGAGTTAAATGATGAAATATAGTAGTTTCTGAAGAGGACTAAATTAAAAAGATAGAAATTATGTCGGGAAAGGAAACCTCCACACAGTGATTTTTTTAGAGAGTTGGGCTCTTTCAAGGTGTATATATTGACTCTAAGGTGACAGTATTTTATTGACAGCCCATATGTTTTAGTTCCATTTCTATGCCTTTCAGTTGTACTAGTTATTGCAGAATGTGGGATAGAAAATGACCCCATCTGACATGCTGTTTACAGTCAAGTAAGAGACGTGGTAGGAAACCTACTGAGAGAGGCAACAAGCTGGCAAACCAGCAACACTCTGCCAAGGGTGAGAGGATGCACCCTATCAATCAAAACCTCGTCATGCTGGAGTTTCAACAACAGGGACAGAAATCTGAACAGAAAACGGTCTATAATTTTGAAATATACCTTTCTGTCTAATAAAAAAAATTAAATAAATGACTGTTCCAGTTATAGAGGTAGGAGGCAGAGTCTAGCACTATTCCACATCACCTATGTCACCTTTGATGGGCTGTCTCCCCAAGCACAGGAGGAAGCAGAAGTGCGGCTGCTCTTCACTTGCCTGGAGCTCGGGGACAGGGTAGCCTTTGTGCAGGACTGCCCTGTCATCACTGCAGGTTTGCTGGTCATCATTTTTCCAGCTGGGTGGAGCCCAGGCCTGGAAAAGGCAGCTGCTGTGTGGGACATTGCCCTGAGGGTAGCCCCAGGAGCCAGTGCACAGTCCCAGCCCAGGAGCCACCAAGGAAGACCCTGCTCCCTGCAGACCTCACTGGGCTGGCACAACAGCAGAGCAGGCTCCTATCTCAGGGGGTGCCATTCTCCCAGGGTTCTTTTGCTTTGTCTACTCATCATTTGTCTGCTGGGGGGAGTACATTGGCTCACAGAAATTCATTTACCACACTGTCTTCTTTGTTCTCTTGGCCCATGTAGGCTAATGCAGGAGCATCCCTGCCCTCCACCATATTATCTGTCTCCTTGGGGCTGTGTGGTGTGGGAACAGCAGCTGTCTTAACTTTGTCCCACTGGTAAATGCCTTACTGTAAGTAGGGCAATTTTTTTGTGTACTTTTGCTATGTGTGTTGTTGTTATAATTTGTGACTTTAGTAAACTGTTGCTTTTAATTTACAGTCTCTCAGTATTACCCCCTTGTCAAGGGGAGTGGCGGACTGGGGAGCCACTGAGGGTACACCACTAGTGACCTTCCTCTGAATGGACTTTATGCCACTGATCACAACCCTCTGGTCCTGGCTGTTCAGCAAGCTTTTAATCCTTCTTTACTCTCTGTTTATGTAGCCCAGATTTTGTCAACAAATCTGTGATGATGTCATGGAAGCTCCATAAAAAACCCTCCTAAAGTCAAGGTAAACCCCCACTTTTCTCGCTCCACCTACCAAACTGGTCACTTCACTGTACAAGGCTATCAGGTTGGTTAAGCAGGATTTCCCTTTCATAAACATGCTGACTACTCCTGATCATCTTTTTATGCTTTACTGCCTTGTGCTTCCAGTGACTCAGCACTTGTAGCTGCAACCTCTCAGACTGCATGGATTTCTGTATGTTCAGCTGAGCTCTCCTTAACATAGCCCACTCTGTCAAGGGTTATTCTTCCTTGCTCCAGACTTTTCTTTGCTCTCAGAGGCTTCTGATTCCCAAAGGCTGGCCTTGCCAGTTAAGAGTGAAGAAGACACTAAGCATCTTGTTTTATCTATGCCCTTTGTCTGCAGCCCCTCTTCCCTATGCAGCACTGAGCCAAGTTTTCCTTAGTGTTCCCTTGGCTGTTTATGTACTCACATTATCCTTTCTTTTTATCCTTCTTATCCCTTTGCCAGATTCTATTCCATGTCAGCCTTGGCTTTCCTACCCCCATCCCTGCATGATCAGACAACCTGTGCAGAGCAGCCCTATTGTATGTCTGTAATACAGCCCCTCCATGCTGCTCCCTGGCACAGCACTGACTTCCAAGGCTGGAGCATTGTGGAGCTCAGATTCTGCAGCCTGTCTGTGCTACCAGTTCCTGAACTGAGCTGCTCTCACTGTGAAGACTTCATCACCTCCAAAGAGAGTCTAGCTCCATTGTCTCTAACTCCATCTCAGGGGGTAAAGACCTCCTTAAGCCTAAGCAAATTCAGCTTCAGAGCCCCTCTTCCCACTCTATATTCCTCAGGCCCCCAACACCTTAATGGCCCTCCTCTACCTTGTTTCCAGTTGCCTCATATTTCTCTTCTGCTGAAGTACCCAAACTGGACAACTGTAACAGGTTAATAACAAAAGATTTGTCAAGGGATTTTCAAAATTTTCATCTCTTCTGAGTAATTCCTTTAATTAAGGAAAAAACCTTCTGACATTACTAAAGGAAAAACTATGCTGACATACAAGAGTTAAAAAATATTCCATCTTTCTAGCCAGCCATCTTCATCTGAGGTGACATAGCTTGTGATATTTGAGAAACAATTTAATCTGGCAACTGAAGCAGCAGTTTCAGGAAGCTGAAACTTGTTAATTAAATTAGGGTAAAGGTGAAACCTTCCTGTTCTAACACCTTTTCTGCTGCCTCAGACTGTGAAATTCTTGTACATCTGTTTTGCTTATTCTTTCCAGCAGCAAAGAAAAAAGTAATTGACTGCAGTGATTTGATCATTTTAGATACTGTCAGCCAACACTGCAGGTTTCAGAGTCAGAGGTTTTATTTCAGAAGAAAAAAAAATCCAATAATTTAACAAAGCTTTCTTTTAACATGATTCCTTGGAAAGTTTGGGGTTAGAATTTCAGGCTGATTGCTGAAATTCACGGGAAAGAATCAGGAACAAAATAAAGGGAAAAAACCCAAACCTATGGGATTTGCTTACATAAAAAAGACTAATAGCATTATTAGTAATGCTCTATATATAGCAAAAAATGAAATTAATTCATAAAAATATATCTTTAAAGATCATTTAAAGCTTTAGCTAGACCTTATAAGCCAGATGATGCAAGCTTTAACACATTTTCTTCCTACATGTTACTACTGCATTTCTTCACAGGACCTGCAATATTTTACAGTATAATAGGCAGAGATTATAATAAAAAAGTTAAAGAACTGAGTTTAAAATTCTAATTTCATATTCTCATGCTTTGTGTGAAGTGGGAACCTATGTACGATATGCTTATGATGAGAGCTGCCTGACAGCAAGAAAGATTTGCCTATTTTTTCACAGGTAATTAAGAAACAGAGCAATAAATCGAACAACATTAGTACTATGCAACATTTCCAGACCCTGGTCTGAGGAGAGCTACTTCTTCCAAAATATAATTATTATTTATTATTATTTATTTATAATCTTTTTCCCATAGAGCATAGCTAGGATCATTGATTCACTTTAGAACTTATCAGTTAATGTCTCAAAGTAAGACATTTAAGCCAAAAACAAATAGGAATGATGCTGAGATGGAAATTATGTAGAAGAATTTAAACCAGAACAAAACAAAACAAAACAATATAATCAAAGGAAAAAGGAGAGTGTTCAGAATTTACATATTTGTTCTCATCTTCCAACAAAAAAATGTGATATAACACCGGTCTTAAAGGCTGCTTTTTCTTTCCATTAGATTTGCATGTTTGGTTTTATCTTTTAAAAACAGGTCTATTGATCCTATGCTTAGATTTTATTCTGAGGAAATGTTTTCATTTGTCATGCTACAGAACTGATTGCACATAGTCTGGTTAAAGGATACACATTCACATCCCCCCTTGTACTCATCTCATACAAACTGAGGTTCTTCAGGTAGGATAGGGAAGAGAACTGGAAAAATGAGAACTCATGGGTTGAAATAACAAAATTTTAACAGGGAACACAAATGTCACAGGCACAAGAAAAGCAAAACAAGGAATGTTCAGCCATGTCCAGGAAAGCAGGGTTCCATCACACGACTGGGGAAGACAGATGTCACCACTCCAAAATTTCCACCCTTCCTTCCCCTCTCTTTACATGCTGCCACACGATCTGGAATGCCCCTTGTGCTGGTTTGGGTCAGAAATCCTGGCTGTATCTCCTCCCACCATCTTGTGCATCCCCAGGCTCCTCACTGGTGGGCTGGTACACATAGCAGAAAGGCCCCTGACACTGTGCAAGCACTGCTCAGCAAGAACAAAAACATCTCTGTATTGTCAACACTGTTTTCAGCACAAATGCAAACCACAGCCCCATACCAGCTGCTGTGAAGAAAATTACCCCTGTCAAAACAAAAACATCCACAGATAAATAATTTTTTAATAAATCACAGGAATAATAGACCATTGAAATAGAATTCAGAAGGGTTTTCATCTTAAAATGAAATGAGAGAATTGGAATTTGGGGCATGTTCTCATCCTGGTCACTCAGCTGAACTGTTCTCTGGGAGTCCAGATGCTCTAAGGGTATGTGCAGACCTTCAGGGTGCTCTAGGCCACACAACCTGTTGAATTTAGCTTAGCAAAACTGGAACAGCCACTGAACTGATAAAGGTCTCCAAAGCTAAGCCCCATCCCCTGACAAAGCTGCTGCTGAGCAGCAAGTCAGGCTGTTGCACAGGGAGGCAAAGCTCAGCTGAGGCCATGCCCAGCGCAGCATCGCTGCATCCCCACCAGACCCACAGTATCTGAGCAGGGTGAGCACAGCAAGGATGCCCACACCAGTGGGTCCCACCCACCATCCAGAGAAAGCTGAGGTAATGACTCAGCCTAATATCAGTCCAGGAAATCTAATCAACAGCTGGGGAATGATGGGGACAGGGCTGAAGACAGGCAGAGGAGATGAGACTGGGGAACCAGGCTTGAGCTGGAATGGGACTTCTGGCCATGGCATGAGTGTAGAAGGGTAGGGGTCCAATGCTAGGCTTGACAGGGCACTAGAAATATCTCATAATGGGACTCAGGAGGCCCAGAGGAAGGGGGTTTTACTATGAGCAAGAGGAAAATGCTTTCAGCAGGGTCTCTAAGCTGTCCTCCAACGTCTGTAGCAAAGCATCCCAGTGTCATTAGAGTTAGAATTACCTTGGGTAACCGACTGTGAAGGAAAAGTAAATGACTGTAGACAGACCCATAAAAACAAAGAAATAATTAAATAGGTCCTTGTGGATGAGGAGCTTTTCAGAAAACAGAGCAATGGTTGAGGCTATTTATCATTTGGTGATGGTGCTCTGACTTTACGGGAAGAATTAAAGCTGCTTATTACCTCTCCCATTTTCAGTATTGATCCTGCTGCTGTAAAAAATAGTGCTTGGATTATGATGCCAACTGGTTCCTGGGAAAGTAGACAGTACACAAACCATAAATTTCACATTTGCTTCCCGATGCAACAGCATTGCCCATCTTGCCTCTTTTACTCACTATTAGTGTTAGCTAAATTTAAAACTGTTAAAACCCTGGAAATAAAGATTAAAAGAGACCATTCTGCTCTCTGATTCTAGACCCCTTGGTTTCTGTTCCATAATGTAATTAATAAATTGCTTCATTTAGTGTTTGAAGTAATTGGTGTTTTTGCCATCACCGTTTTTTCAAAGGCTATTCCAAGGTATTTTTTTTGCATAGCCTATAGTCAGGATGTGAAACTGTCAATACTATTAACTCCTACAATGAAATGTTCCTGATATATTTTTAAATAAATGGCTAATTTTATGACTGGTAATATAATGTTATTTATTTTATAAACAAAATGTGATCAATATTTGAATCTGCGACAAGGAAAGACCATTAAACAAGTGATAACAAGGTCCCATCCTGTCAGGAAGGGATGGATGATCATCAGCATGTCCTCAGAAGCAGCACCAAGCCTCTTTCAAAAGTGTTTATTAAGCAAGGTGAAATAATGGTCTGATCAAAATTAACACCTTCCCTTGACATCCACATAGCATTGAAGTGCTGTAAGTAATTATGGTAGAGGGAATCTCCACCTGCCAGAAATTCAAGAATAGTGAGAGTTTTCTGCCTATAAGTTTTGCATCATTCTCCATTCCTTTGCCCAACTTTTATCCAGTCTGTGGCAGAGATATGCTAATACTTGTCCAATAATGGAAAAATTTGAAAGAATTCTGTTTCCTCCAGCTCTGCATTTTTCAAGCATCTGGGCCATTGCCACTATTTATTTTAAATTTCATTTATCTTTATGTTATTGTGGCTACAACAGTACTCCCAACAGTGAAAGAAGGTCACTAGGACAGCTTAGTACTGGCACTAGGGCTCTTCTGTGACAGCTGGTTGTAAGACCCAGGAGTACCCTCAGTATGTGAGTGCTCTAGTGATGGAATTGCTGTGTAAATTTGGATAACCTCAAGCTACTCTTATTCATAAGAAAGATAAAAAACTGGCTTTTGGCTTGCCAGTATTACAGAAACAGAAATCTTGGACCATTGTTCACCAGAACTCAAGGGAAGCTGTTTAGTTAGTCGCTCATTGGTCTTTTATTGTCCAAGTATAAGTTAACACAACTATACTGCATTTTTGAAAAGTAAAAATCCCACAGAGAAAGGATAGATTCCTGTACTTCAACTGACAGCTTTAACTTTGGATGTTGTGAGCTGGATCCATATCTCTCCAAACATCTGCAATTACTTTTCTGTCAGGAAATCTCATATAGTAAGAAAACCCAAGAAGAAATCACTAGGCTACTCAGAAGAGCTTGTAATAACTTACCTCTGGTTCTCAATAAATTCCTGTTGTTTCCTCTGAGTGAAATCGCAATTTTACGTCATGAGAAGCTGTAAATTATGTTTTAAAAACCTGAGGTGAAATTCTGGGGAGATAGTTTTTTTCCTTTCTTATATGAACTTTCACTAAAAGACAGATGCCAAAATCAGTATTTTGTTCAAGAGATCTGACTTGTTGAGTTTTGTTTTTAATTTGTGGTCATGAAAATTTCTGATTTTTTTACTAAGTCTGCTCCATCTGACTATAGAATTTGGAAAAAAATAATCTTCCTTTCCCTATATGTGATGCTGCTGCAATTACCAGTGCTTGTCCTTTATATCAGCCATTGTGAGATTTCCTACTGATTTCACAAGGATTAGTTATGTCAGTAATATTAAATGACTGCATCTGTGACTATAGGGAATTTAAAAGGATGTGATACATTGATTACTGTGTGCTTTTAAGCACTTCTGCAGTTAACTTTATGTGCTTCTTGCATTTTATGATATTTTGTTGCATATTTCATTTACAGCAAAGTCTATTGACAATATTTTTTCAAAGCTTCAGTGTATGGATTTGGTTGATTCATGAGGGGCAAAATGACTAAATTACTAGATCTAGGGGGTTACAGAGAAAAGTTGGAGTCTCTGAGATACAATACTTATGGTAACTTGAAGCAATAAAAGGAATTTTAATTTATTTCCTGAATTAACCCTTCAAACAGTTTCCTAACTAGGAAAGACCCAATTCATTTTTTGGAATGCAGTCTCAGTATTGAGTGCAGGCTCAGAAATTCTAGATTGCAAGAGATTAGACAGAATTTTATTGAGATCAAGTTAAAATTAAGAGAAAATCAAACTGAGACACCTGACAATTATGTTAGTAAATTAAATTTACTGAGAGTATTCATTGGTCTTGAAACCAGGTTGTACAGAGAATCTTGTTTCTAAAGTAGTAACCACTGTTATCCTGGGAAATTAGAGGGTTGCATGCAGTCTATTGGCAGTCCTCATTGGAACCTTTCAATTCCAGCATCATGCCCAGGAATTCTTTGAGTGAGTTACTCATGGCACATTAAAAAAATCCTGCTAAACACACTAGCTGAAAAGATAAAAGCTTACTAGCACTAGCAGTTGTGTTCCAACACTCAGAAGCATCATTACCTACTGCATAAAGAGCTAGAAATTTTTGTCAAGTATTAAGATTGCATGAAATATGAACATATAAAATTTTAGATGTACATAAAATAAACATATAAAATAAATGCTGTAACAGCCATAAATGTGGCAACAGCTCCTGTGACTTCCTATGCACATTGCAGTCTCAAACACTATGTTTATTAATCCTGATTCAATTTTACATCATCACCTTATACTGGGTTGATCTAATGCTGTTTACTTATTTGCTATTGATCTCACACCACTCCTGCTCCAAGTTACAGCTGAAGAGCCCCTTGGCAAGGGAACTTGCTGCATTTTCACTGGAGCAAACCTACAGAGCACACACAAAACAGAGGCAAAGCACAACAACATTCACACATTCCTTTTTCACATATGCTCTGATGTTGTTTATGGCCCTTCTTCAAGAAAATCCTCTAATCATATTAGATCACAGAGTACTCTCAAGCTAGTTCATCATTCAGCAGAACAACACCTTACCTGGACAAAACTGGAGAATGTGGAGCTGAAGACCAGTAGGTATTATCAGGTTCCAAGTTGAATCTGCGATAACAAAAAACAAAGGGGAACTTCTCCTGTCTAGGCAAACTCTGTTGGTGTAATGTCAGCAAATACTTGCATGCATGGAGCCCAGCTAAACTAGACAAATAAAACTGTGTCCATGCAGCTCCAGAAAAATCCAAACTGTCTGGCTACTTGCAGCTCATCTGTTCTATTATGTCTACCTTTGGAAAATATTTTGAGTGCACAGATCATGACTTAAAGCAGAGGAAACTTATTGCAGGAAACTACCAAACACTTCTTGGTAATAGAAAATAGAAAGAACACTATGGCTCTTGTTGGCCAAACCCACCATGATCATCTCCTGTAGCTGCTTCCAGTTGATTAACCGACTGAACACTTTCTCAAGGAACAAGGGATTGTTGAAGACTTTGTGAACAAACTATTGCACAAGTTATAGGCTGGGATAAATGTCATGGACCTCAAAGAGTGAAAAACCATACTCATATTTTGAAGCATTTTTCATCTTGAGGACAGAACATCATGTCTGAGGAATTTATAAACTGCCAGCTGAAACAGACAAATTGATTTCCAGAAAAGTGTTCTGAGCAAGAGCAGTTTGATTTGTCAAATTTGGTATTTCTCTCTGCTGACAGAGAAAATGTCAGGTGTACTAGCACAAATCAAAGTTCCTCAAGTAATGTTTGCATGCATGTCTCGAGAACAAAAGAATTTTGTTGTTTCCCTGGGCTGTCTGATATAAAACTGCACAGCAGGGCCAAGCGTGGCCAAGCGTGCAGGTTGCTGCTGAGAATGTGAGTCAGAAGCAATTGTATAAAAGATTGTAAGCAATTTCTTGTCCTGTTTGTGCCATAAATTGTCCAAAGACTTTTATGATTGTGTGAATATCAATTACACATCTCTACCCACACATTCCAGTTATCTCAAACTCATACTCCTGTCGCTGCTTTGGCCAGCACTAAAAGATCATTTCTTGTCCTCTGAAGCATTGCCATATATATGTTGTTCTGCTAAGCAACAAATCTGCTTTGTCTTCATTCAGAGCCTGCTATCGTTTTTCAGAAAAACCTAATGCAGTTTTCAAAAAGCTGAACGGATCACTCCACTGCATGCAGAGATTCAATCAGTGCAGAAAACAGTAAAATAATCCCATCCCACAATATTTCTACGTCATGTCATGACGTGCCAAGGTAAACAGGCTATACCATTTCATAAAGTACAGTGATGTGAACAAAACCTAATTCCAGTTTAGAATTCCACACAGTCCCAATTAGTTTATATATTTGTATTCTTATTCACCCTCTTTTCCCTTATGTCATGGTTTGAATCCCAGCTGGGGATGCAGCAATGCTGCGCTGGGCATGGCCTCAGCTGAGCTTTGCCTCCCTGTGCAACAGCCTGACTTGCTGCTCAGCAGCAGCTTTGTCAGGGGATGGGGCTTAGCTTTGGGGACCTTTGTCAGTTCAGTGGCTGTTCCAAATTTGCTANATTCTGTGGTGTGGAATATCCCTTCAGCCAGTGTTAACCACGCCATTCTCATTCCAAGTTCAAACTACAGCACTATATCAACTACTGAGGAGAAATTAACTCTACACTAGCTGAAACTAGGACATTCTAGTAATTTACACAGTTTTACTTCTTTGAACTTGTGTAATCTAAACATAGTAAAAATCAATTTCACTAAAATAACAAGAATCATGTGTGAAAGGGAATGAGAGGCAACTGTAAATATCCATCTTTTCCTTTAACATATATATTGTAATGTAGAGCCCTGCTCTTCTTTGCAGCATGGAAAAAATAGCAAAAAATGAAGTGGAACACTTCTCTACTAACACAAATTTAAAAGCATGACAATATTTCAGGAATGCAGTACTCAAGTTGTTTACCCAGACAGCAAAAGATGTGGGGTTTTTTTGCTCAACCAAGTGCCTAAAGGTTCTACTCTCATCATTTTTATAACTCACACTCTAATAGCTTATGAATCTGAACCAAATACCTTCTCAAGGGGAGCCTTGAGTTTCTCCAGACCAGTGACAATTTCAAACATAAATCTTTGCTGCACAGGACTCTCAGATGTTGTTAAATAGCTTTTAATGAAGACCTCCTGCTACCTTCCAAGCCTCATTCTTCTGTTGAGATTTAAAAGTATATTGCACTATTTCTAAATTAGTCACACTTGAAGCAATCTCCAGGGGTTTCCTTGCCAGTCTCTCAGGTTGCATCACAGAAATTTTGACTTTATGAACTGTGAATGGATTGGAGAAACTGACAAATTTGTCAAGCCTGAATTGGAACGTAAAGACAGCTTGTTTGATGCAGTAAATCATGTGAAAACTATTTCCAAGGAGCCTCTTGACAAGCTGTCAGGACATTGGTTGGACAAGCACCAGGTAGCATTACTCAGGACTGGAACAGCAACCACAGAGAGGAAACATGTCATTTCAGCTCTGTATTCCACTTCTTGAGAACTGGTTGTCATATGATAGAAAATATCCTTTCTGTCAGATTGATTTTATATGCTAGGGCTCTACAAACTGGCTGCTTTAAAAGGTGCACATTCCCTGAGTGTAACTTCAGGCACAAAAGCCTAAACTAGGCAGGTCCCCTTTTCTCAGCAGTGGGGAGAGACAGACTTTTCCAGAGACTCCTTCAGAAATCACGGTGAAGCTCCTTCCAGGAGTTCCCTCTAAAATGGCTCATCTCCTGGATTCTTCTCAGCCCACTTCTCTAGCCAGTTGAGGTCTTC